>BSBK01003992.1:360000-572500 GCA_027943335.1 Chamaecyparis obtusa
TGCAAATATGGTAGGCCAACATTTAGTATGCTAGAAAGTAGTGCTTAAGCTCCAAAAATACTTGAAGAACATGCAAACAATATTTATATGCACATTGAGCTTATCAAATAATCAAACTATAGCAAACACAAGCAAATTTACAAATTTATAATGATTAAATGGAACTTATCAAACATTTCAAAAAATTAAGCTATAGAAAACATAGACAACATTCCAACTAACATTCACATTTATAATTACCAGAGAATAAATCTACACATTCAATCAAATCACCAAGCAAACTTTCTCGATTAGATAAAATTATTTAGAAATCTTATGATTTCTTATATAAACCCTTTAAATGATTATCTTTAATATCTTATTTGAAATGTTAAGTGTTCCTCAATAGCATATTTTGACACGATCCCAAAAACTCAAATATACCCTAACACCAACTTTATTTATCCTACAATTACAAAACTAAATACTTCTTTCTATTATTAAATTTAGTTTTATAACTATAACCTATTATTTCGTAATACAAATTACTTACAACTATTAAATTAAAGTGGGGACTATTGCTTGAATATATAGTGGGGACGTCCATGTAAAATTAGTTGGAGTGTTATTTTAAGCAATCAACATTTGTATGGTGAAATGGGTGTGGAGATTCTTACTTTCTACGTTATATGTGTGTTGCATTATATACGTTGGATGGGCCTTCCATTTTGGCCTTTGCTTTTTACTAGGTAATGGCGAATGAGAAAGGCTAAATGGGGACTGTACACGTACATGATTTTTTTTGGCTCCTCTCCCTCACAATTTAAAACATAATTAGTAATTACCAAGATTCGACTTCATGTAAAAGCTTAAGAATGACACGTGTCAAGGACAAGCATTTGATTTTTAAGCTCTTCTCAAGGGAACCATTTTCCAATGAATTGTCTCTTCTATTGGACTTAAATAGATGGGTAGGAAAATGTTGGCGTTAAATCCATCAAAACTACTTATCATTTATTTGTGAAATGAAGAAAGCTAATAACTTGTATCTGGAGGAGGTTCAAGAGATAAGTTGATAGGAAATTATAGACAGATTTTAAATGTATTTTAAATTACATAATTTAATTTTAATACGAATCTATATATGTTTTGTTTCTATATATAAATTTGATGAGGTGGCAAACAATTAATGACAAGATTTGTGAGCATGATCAAGTGCCAGGTTTTTATAATGCACACTATGTATCGGGGGATCGCTTGATGAGGATTGTACACCACAAATTTATCACAAAGTTTGACTCCATTACATTTTATGTTTGTCTTTGAAAAATATAAAGATATGTTTATATAAATATATAATTATTTTATAACAATTAAAATATTATGTCCTATAGGAGTTTGAAAGAATCATGGAGAGAGTGAGTGAGAAGGGAAGTAGGGGAGGTATTTCAAATGAGGCTACATAAGGAGATGCCTAAGAGGATGAGGATGATGATGGAAGATCTAGTTGGGATTATGGAGTTGGTGGGATATGCCTTCAGACTATGCAAATTGTTTGGGATTTGATGTGTTTGGGTTGTGGCTCTATGGGAATGCAGTGTTTCCCCTCGTTTCTATCCTTTATGAACCATTTTGTGACGACATTTCATTGGTTTCTTTTTGTCCTATTTTGGTTAATTAACCATCACTCAGAGACTCCGTGGATGGTGCTCTATTTGGTATGGCGACCGGTGGCTTCTTGGAAATGGAGTTTATCTTCTGCATAATGCTTCACCCTACTCGTGTGTGGGTTCAACTGGTGTATGTGGGGCTAGGGATCTGATTGGGCTCTCTTGGCTATTTTATTGATGGCCAACATCTAGTTATTGGCTTTAGTGTAGGTTATGGGATATGTATGATTAATCTTTGGCCCCTTTTTGGGCATTTCTTTTGGCTCATTTTTTGGCAAAGGGATGGAGTAAACATTGTTTTGGTTTCTGCCATCCATTTTTCTATTTTATGAACCTCCTGGTTGGGCCCCATGCCTTAATTCATGTATGGCCACCCATTCTTGGTGGGCATTTTTTCAAGTTCTTGGTGTGTGTGCAGGTGCTCCTAGTGGTTGGAGAGTACCATGGACAGAGGTTTGTTAGTGCTTTCTCTATGAAAATGTGCATAGGCTCTATCATTTTCCCTATTTTGGACATCCTTGTGCACGAGTGTTCATTAGTGGATGATGGTTCTATTACTCATTGCATGAGCCTGTCTCCCCTTTTGTGTACGTCAACCTATGTGGTGAATTTGTGCACTCTATTTGATTGTGCAAGGGGAGTGTCTTGGTCTATTGAGAGATATTTCTAGTGCCTATGGGTTTGGTGGTGTTTGTATGGGGGTTTTTGCCCCATTACTTTGTGAGCACTAATACATTTGGTGCCAAATTTTGATGGCTAACTGTCAGATAACTGACAACAAACCATCACAATTAGCCGTCAGAGTTTTTGCGTCGCTAAGTGCGATGACCAGGGATGTTGTCACAATTATGATGGTCATGGCGTCAGAACTAGCCACTCATCTATCGTTTGATGAGTACTCATTTCTGATGTCAAATTCCATCAGGAGCACTGGCATGTTGTCACAATTGTGACGGGTGTTGTGTAAACATTTTTGACGGGGCTACCGTCATGAGTACAACATCCATGTCAAAAAATATCATTGGTCAAACTTAGCCTCCGTCGCAAGTGCGATGGCTATGTGTAAACATTTTCAACGGGGATGTCATTATGAGTACAACATTCCCGTCGAAAATTATTGTTGAAAACTAATTTTCCATCGAAAGTGTGATGGTTACCAATAATTTAAAAAAAAATATGGGTTACAATAATTTGAAAAATGCTATCAACAATTTTAACCCAAATTATGTGCTTTTAAGAGAAGACCAAAACTAATACTATTCTAGATGTATAGTTAGACATTGTCATTGATCCAATAGATACCTCCATTCCGAGTGTTAACATTCATGTTGATAGACCTGAATGATTTACCCCAGAGAAGACTCTAGATGTGCAAAATATTGTTGAAGGTTTGAATGCACATAAGAGTAATGATGTTGCTTTGGTTAATACACATGGTACAAAAAGTGGTCCAGAGAAAGTAGGAAGAAACAAATAAACATGAGGGCGTGTGGCTTAAATGTTCTTGTAAAGAGTAATTCACTTTTATACCATTTGAATTAATTATGGGGTTGTTTGAATGGATTCCCTCACTATGTATTCTTTCATGGCCATCCTTGTGAGTATTGGCTCTAGTATGATGTTGAGATTCATTGTCCTATAACCACTTGAAGAAGTTGATGATGCATATTGTGAGGGAATTGAAGAATGTGGAGAACCTTGTTTGTTGACTTGTAGGTGTGAATTTGGTCACCATGTCAACCATTTTTTTATTTTCCCACTTTACATGGAGACAACTAGTTTTAGCTTGGTTGAGAGTCTTGAGAGTACTCAAAATACCATTCCCTTTATCCTATAGATAATATTGAGTAGGCACTAGTTGGATATTATTATCATTTGTTTATTTGAGCAGCTTATGTAGCATGTTGATCACCATCCGTGAGTTGTCTTATATTGGAAATTTGAGTGTCTTTTATAGGATAAGTAGTTAGAGTCCAATGATTAGAAATAGGCATCCAACAAATTTCTTGGTACCCTTGATAACCTGGTAGTAGCTAGAGATTGGAATGCTAGATTCATCCCTTAATATTCCTTTGATATTTGTTTGATTGGGTTATCTTTGTCAACCCCATTAGAATTGAGTAAGCAATAATTTTAACTCATTGTTTCCTTCATACTTGACCTCTCTACATATGCATGCCTAGATATTTTCAAGACCGGTGATGGGTAGGATAACAACTCCCTATAACATGAAAGGTATCTTGCCCATAAAAGAGAGTTTCAAACTAGTTTGACTATGAGCAAGAAATTTTCCATTTCTAACCTAAGAAGATAATCAACATGTAATGTAGTAACATTCATAGATTTAAGTTTACATTGACAATCCCTTGAAAAGTATAAATTAATAGTTAAAAATCTCGAAACAATAAGTGCACCACAATATAAAAAAAATTTGAATATCATATTGAGTTGCTTGTTTAGAGATGAACCTACTTGGTTGTTGTTGTCAGAGTATATGAAGGTCTCCCCCTAGGCAATATTTTGTGAAGACCCTTTCAAAAATTGATATGTAAACTTCTATCTCTACATGAATGAAGGCCCTATAAAAATGATATGTAAATTTAGTTAAGATGTAGCCATGGAACAATGCATAAAATTGAGAGACTGATACAAAGCATTAGAGAAGAAATGGATATTCAAAGCTATATTTTATGTGGAGATCACACAAAACATAAGTATTTTCCTATCATAATGTGTAGCTACAATCATATGTAATCATGAATAATTTAGGAAACCATTGACAAGAGTATTCAAAAATGAAATTAATTAGTAATTACTATATTTGACTAAAAACCCAAAAACTAAGAATTACAAGTAATAAAGATAAATACGTGGCAGTTACCATCTTTTGTAACAAGTCAGGTTTCTCTTCAAATAGATGAGGTGGATATTTTGTCATTGCATTTTCCAACTTCATAGTTGCATATCCTGGCATACCATACCAAACCTTTGGAGCACTCCAATGCAAATAATCTAGTTAATATAAGTGATGACCCTCTACATGTTGAAACCATAGATATTCGTGTATTTACAAAACTGCATCTTTATTTCTTTTTACTATTTAGTATGCAACTCTCTAAAGTTTTAAATTGATATTATATAATGTATAGTTCTCTGTGAACTTCTTTAAATGGGTAGATTGGACCCCAACTTCTATTCACAATTAAATTCTATACAATGTTTTGGTAAAATGAAGATTACGAAAAACATGAAGTACAAATGATCAGAAATCATGCACTATAAAATAATGTTACAAATTGAGTCTCTTGCCTGTACACAATCAACATGCAATACAACCTTACTGAGCACTAGAGGCATTTAGTATGGTGACCATCAAATCTCCCATCATCTAGTATTCAATTGATTAACATCTCTTAACATTCGCTACCATAGACCCACCCTCAATTGGAGTGAAATAACTCAATGTGTAAGTACATAGTGGTGCATGAGCACCTAGAACCAAGGTACACCCAGCAGATAAGGGTTCGATTCCATTATTGTTGAGTCTATGATTGTCCTTAAATTCATTATGATGTAATTCAAGGCATGACATGTCCTTATGAAAGACAATGTAAATCATTTGTAACTATTTGCTCAAGTAGTGCATTAAGGTCCTCATAGGGTCAAGAAGGTCAAAATGTGAAAAAGTTCCCAAAGGAGGCTGAATTTAATGTAAAATGTCATATTTTATCCATCTTGGGATGTTTAGAGTGTTCATTCAAAGTTCTATGAAGTTTGGAGTCAAAATCCAAATGTTGTCAATATGTCAAGAAAAGTTGTCAAGCCAAAAAATGCATAAAAAGTTGCAAAACTAATGTAATGGAAAGTAATTAGGTCCTAAGGAAAGTTGCATCAGTTATGTAAACATGGAAGGCCTATATAAGACCTATAACAACCAATATTCCTCCTTCAAAACTGCAAATAATATCATATATTTGTAAATTAAACATTTGAATATGGTAATCAATGATTTGTTTAGATGATTTATTTGAAATTATATTATCATATAGTTGTTTTTATATTTGATTGTGTGTAAGTTATCCATTAAGGTTTTAGTCATGATCCATCATGATGTTAGACGGTGACCTGTCAACAAGATGTTAAAGAGTAAGCTGAAACATTGATGTAAAAAGAAAAAATAAATAGTCAAATTAAAAAAAATTTATATGATACATTAATAAATTATAAAAATCTGCTAAAAGTATACATTTTTGACAAGATCCATCCATTAATAAGATTTTAGATGAAATGCTTAAACAAATCATAATTTAAAATAACCTATTGAAATGAAAATATCAACCTATTGATATAATGAATACAATCCACGTGTTCACCTTCCTAGATGAAGTTGTTCATCTAGCACAACAGGTGACAAAATGAAAACTATGACCAACAGTTTAGGAGAGAACATAGCTATGAAAACTAGCCCTTTTTTGTCGATGCACCACATCTACATGCTATATGCAAGCATTGAAATAACTATTCCCTACATAAAAAAAACCTCAAATAGACAACTATCTATTGGAAAAATGGTCAGTGCTCCCCTGGGGATATGCGACATGGTTTAACAGCCTCATGTGTCTTCTATAAGTCTAGTGGTTGTATCGGGCATTAACAAGTCGATCTTTTGGTGCAATGACAACCACTACTTGTAACAAGTGGTATCAGAGCTTGGTCATAGGTTCGAATCCCCTCAGGTAACGCTAAGGGGGAGATTGTTGGAAAAATGGTCAGCACTCCCCTCGGGATTCATGACATGGTTTAACAGCCTCCTGTGTCTTCTATAAGTCTAGTGGTTGTATCAGGCATTAATAGGTCAATCTTTTGGTGCAACAACAACCACTACTTGTAACACTATCAACTATATTTAACCAATAAACATTGTGTGGACTGTCCGTTCTAACCATACTTATAAACATGTGCATATAATTCATACAACATAGACTACAATCAATAGTTGAAGATTCCATCCCAAAGCCCAGGCCGAAAGCTTTCGTTAAAAAATTAAGGCCATCACACATGATTGTAATGAGGCAACAAAACACATTAATGTTATCAGGGACATTTGAGACAGATAAACCTTTGTGATTTTAGCTTGCAAAATCAGGGATAATATATCAATATTTACATTGCATATTGAAGTAATTATTCTTTCTATAAAAAGATAAAGGTAGGGTTAAGATGAAAACCTAAAGAATAAACCATGCGCACCATGCAAAATAGCTGGTCATCATTAGAATGGAACCTTTTAGCCAATCCTCATGAATTTTGTTTGGATAGTTATTTTTATGAATAGGAGGAGACTAGAGCCCAGGTATAACAAAGCCCTTGTACATAGTCATAACTAATGCTCCAATTGTGCAGATCAATGTACCCAAAACCTTTGCTTACCCTGCTCTGAGATACGCACCCCAGAAGATCATTGCCTAATCATGCTTAGTGCACCTTGGGGTCACTTGGGTTGAGCATGGTCGCGAGCTTTCTCGTGACTCCATGGGTGGAATGAGGTTGTCACTGGCGTTTACCTGGCCAATCAGAGCCAATGAAGTAGACAGTTTGATGCCAAATCAGATGGTTTGAAAGATACGCTGCTGAGCCGCTTTCAACTGACCCTCACTGTAAGTTTTGGCATCGACTGAGATTGCCTGCCAAATGCAAACGAAGTCAAATCGCCCAAAATTGAGAGAGGTTATTGTATACCTTAGAAACACAATTCCATTTCCCCTTATGGTTTGTCGATACCTCTCACGAGCTCCGAGATACAAGCCCCAGAAGATCACTGCCCAATCGTGCTTAGTGCACCTTGGGATCACTTGGGTCGAGAGTGGTCGTGAGCTTTCCCGTGACTCCGTGGGTAGAACAGGGCTACCAATGGTGTTTACCCAGCCAACCAGAGCCAATGGATCAGATGGTTTGATGCCAGGTCGGACGGTTTGAAAGATATGCTGCTGAGCTGCTTTCAACTGACCCTCACTACAAGTTTTGGCATCGACTGAGATTGCCCTGCCAAATGCAAACGAAGTCGAATCGCCCAAAACTAAGAGAGGTTATTGTAGACCTTAGAAAGAAAATCCCGTAGCCTCTAACAATTTCTTAATACCTCTCACGAGCTCCAAGATATGAGCCCCGAAAGATCACTTCCCAATCGTGCTTAGTGCACCTTGGGGTCACTTGGGTCGAGCGTGGTCGCGAGCTTTCTTGTGACTCCGTGGGAGGAACGGGGTTATCACTGGTGTTTACCCGGCCAACTAGAGCTGATGGAGCAGATGGTTCGATGCCAGGTCAGACGGTTTGAAAGATATGCTGCTGAGCCGCTTTCAACTAACCCTCACTGCAAGTTTTGGCATCGACTGAGATTGCCTTGCCAAGTGTAAATGAAGTCGAATCACCCAAAAATAAGAGAGTTTATTGTAGACCTCAAAAACATGATCTCGTAGCCCCTAACAGTTTGTCAATACCTCTCATGAGCTCTGAGATACGAGCCCTAGAAGATCGCTGCCCAATCGTGCTTAGTGCACCTTGGGGTCACTTGGGTCGAGCGTGGTCGCGAGCTTTCCCGTGACTCCATGGGTGGAACGGGGTTGTCATTGGCATTTACCCGGCCAACCGGAGCTGATGGAGCAGACGGTTCAATGCTAGGTCAGACGGTTTGAAAGATATGTTGCTGAGCCGCTTTCAATTGACTTTTAGTGGTATGTTTGAAATTTGAACTGTGAAACTAATCATGATTAAGCTTGTGAAATTTGAACTGTGAAGCTTATTATGTTTGAGGTTTAACTTTTATAGATTGTTTGAAATGATAAAAAATAATATCCTTAAAGCATTATAAACAACAATCAAACATGTAAGAATTCAAACCATGCAAATGACATAAGTAAATGACATGTAAGATCCCTTCTTGGCACTATTGGCCACCCATACATGATTTTGGTCATAAGTCCTTATCAAGAGTTTTAGGACATTTAACTTTTAAATCAAATTGATTGTTACAAGTTTCCATTATAGGCTTCAAAAGATCTCAATTAACCATTAAGGATCATTTTGTCCTTCTATCTCTGATTGGATCCATGGTGACCGTAGGCGTCTTCATAGGTGCTCCTACACAAGTTACAATCCACATACAAAACCAAGTTTATTGACTCAAAATACAATCTAAGAAAGGTGAAATTAATGTATTGAAATTAAGCTTAACGAACTTAGAAAACAATGCACTAAGTTAACTTATTACCTAGTCAAGTGTTCCTAAAGGGTCATCTCTTTGCTTCAGGGCCTCCAATAGTGCTTCATGATCAGCAGTACTAATAGTCCAAAGTTATTTTGTCTTTGGTCTTCCTTGATTCTTTGACAACTTGACATTTGTTGCTATAACAAGGTGTGAATACATGAGAATAGTTTTGTGCTTCTCATAGTCTTCAAATGCAGGAATTCCAATCTTTCTAATCATGTATGTTCATAGCCATGTTCCCGCAACAATAACTGAACCAGTAGGATATGTGAACCCATCACCATCTGTCATCGGTTGTACAAGCTTATGTTTACCTTTTACACAATGTGCTAACCAATAATTTGACCTCTCATCATTCCCCTGTGGTGCAACCAATGCAAAAACATTTCCTGGCATCAGAAGATCTGAAAGATGGTCATAGTCAATTGAAGTGTCCATGTCATCATTTCTTATAGAGAGTGTCAAAGATAAAGGAGTTAGATACTGTGGAACCCATGTATCCACCCACTCACTTGACTTGCAATGATCCCGATCATACTGAAAACACATGGGGCAAAAACAAGCCAACTCTCATGTCCAACTAGTCCATGTACTACTATTGGAGCTTCAAAATGAATGCATTTTTGAAGAGTCTTTCATTGTTTGACAATCCAATCTATCTCCTATAGTTCCCTCCTCAACCAACCAAAAGAATCTACGCACTATAGAATCAAGATTCCACCCCTGTGACAATGCTAAAGTACACCAATCAACAATAGAACAAGCATCAAGAAGTACAACACCTGAAATCCTCAATTGCTCCTTAATTAGAGCTCTCTTCACACACACACCTGCTCTGTCATGCTCCCCTTTCCCATGCCCTGACTCAAAAAAACTCCAAATATGAGGTACACCTCTCTCCACATGCATTCTACACAACCAATAAAACATTCTGGCATTCTTAAATTGACCGGTGCAATTATCCGACCAAATGAGATGCTTATCCATAGCAATACCATTTTCCTACAAGAAGTCAAAATAGTTCTGGAAATAATGTTGAACAAACTCATAAGAGTGAGACCTGTTGTCGCTCATATAAAAATGGTACTCTCTGATTATCTTTCGCTCATCTTTTTTGTTATCAGGGGAATGTCTATATGTGATGTGTACAAAAATAGCAACTTGAATGGAATTGTAATATTGAGCTTGAGTCTCATTTTGGGGTTGCAATGTATAGTTCTCCGTAAAGTCTACAACGGATATAATAGTTCCAATGGGGAAAGTGTTCCAATGGGGAAAGTGTCCTTACATGTCCTAAATTGTTGATCCAACCATGGAGACCTGTGACTATGCCTTGCATACTTGTAAAAAAGATTTGTCTTGAAATCTAAGATAAAATCAGCAACATTGTATTCTTTTGCAACTAACTCACATCTAGAGCCTTCACCTCCACTCTTCAATGTATATTTCATCATTTCATATACCTTTTTTGGGACGAGTGTCTTTCCAAAATTATGTTCCAAACCCTCATGAAAACATGTTCTAAACTTGGACAAGCCACCACATTCTGAGCACTTGGCATTTAAGCAATCATTTTTATAAAATAAATAACCATCATCTCTATGACATAAAAATTGATCTAGCAAGTCTCTTGATGATTTGGGAAGACCACTTGCACCACAATCCTTTAGCATTTCATTAGTATACAAAGTAGAACAAATGGACTGTAATAATTCATGATGCATTGAAAACTCAACATGATATTTGCAACAACATGTATTATGAATCTTAAGGGGTACACAATAAAATGGCTTCATGGATTCAAAAGACCTTTGTGATATTTTCAATGTTGGATGTGTCTCACAAATTTTTTTATACAACATTGTTTGACTTACCTCCACATAATGTTTTGGATGTGGAGTGCAGTCTCTATTGCCAACTCTCAACTTCAAGACATCCTTCACATTTGGTGACACTCTTGAGTTAGCATCCCAAAATTATTGAATTTCATCCTTGACAACATTTGTTAGCTTCTTATCAAAACGTGGAAGTCTCCCGCCATAAGCCCATGTATCAATTTGAAGTGGATCATCAAGTCTTTCTCTTCTTGCAAGTGCTCTACCCAAAGTTTTATGGTCTATATTGAAGTCAACACAAGTTTGTCTCATCAAATGAGCCTTTCTCAACTGATGACTTACTAAGGAGGTTGTAATAATCCTCCGAGCAACTCTCTTGTCTTTTTCTCTGCTAGTCTTCCCAATGCTATTGAGAGCATTGAAAAGATTCTTCACAACAATGGAATTTCTCTCCATTTTTTTGTTCACACGAATCTTCAATTTCACAAGCATAGGTCTCATCTTTTGCATCTTTAACAACTACACAAAAATTTGACATTGCTCAACCAATGTCTTATTTCCAAAAAATTGATCATAAAGTCTTGAAGCCCACAACCTAACGGTTCTATGTGACCTCTTTCCTTCCCAATTATTTATAATGTTCTCCTCAATTTCAATTAACCATTTAGGTCTTCCTGAAAGCCCCGAATTTGAAGTTTGATTATCTTTAATGCAAGGGACTTCATTTCACATATAATTTGGAGATGTGTCACATTCATGTGGTTCTTGTGCAACATTTTCATTCCCCAAGTCTACATTTTCAATCTCCATCTGTACATTTTCAAATTCAACATCCTCTTCACTTACAACAGTTTTTATGGGGTCCGATTGATTAATGTTTAACATACCTTCTCTCCTTCTTCAGTGATTTTCCTTATCCTTTTCCCTATATGCTTGAATTTCTTCATCTTCCAACTTCCTCTTGCGTTTAGCCTTTCGACAACTGCTGCTTCCCATGGTGAGACCACAAGTCGACAAAAATCAAACAATGGGCCCCAAATCACATTTTTTTTCTGCAACGTGTGAAAAAAGTATAAAATCTCGTGATTGTTTGGTCTATGGGAACAGGGAATATTTTTGTCAAATATTACGTGTCAAAAATTGGGTATCCGATTTCATATCAGGTACCCAATATTCCCAGGCAGATTAAAAAAAGGGTGAGAGAAAATGAAAAAAATTGAACTTTTACATATATTGATGTGTATGTATATGTGTGTGTATATATATATATATATATATATATATATATATATATATATATATATATATATATATATATATATATATATATATAAGAGGCATATGATATATATAATGTATTATTATATACTAGTTAATATATAATGTATTATAAATTATATACTAGTTAATGTATTATATAGTAATTTTTATTTTCCATTTCTTCTAGGTCTTTAAAGGCGGCTGGCTAAATCTTTGTATTAAATGTTAGGGAATGCATGAAAATAATATGATTCTAAGCACGAGCATGAGTCCTTACAGGGGCATAGTTGTGCCTTTTACAGGCGTCGTAAACCCTAGCTACGTAGAAATGGAGGCTTTGAAGAATAGTGTACTGGAGGTGGATTACAGAAGCAAAGGGCAAGAGAATCACTCTGTTTCCACCGTCGGTGGCTATGAAATGGTATCTTTCCTTGCTTTTTCAACTGGAACGCTAAATTGCAAAGGTTCTCGAAATAGATTTTGGTTGAACTGGACAATTGTACCACACCTGTTGATAATCTGACAGCTCAATAGAGTCATTGGGAGGTTAAACAAGCAGCTGTACTGGAAATTATGCAAACACTGTAGAATCAACTGCATTAATAAATTTAAAGAAGAGATCAGCGGTGGCACAACATTATGAGGAAAGCCTTGCCGTTTCGATGGCGCTGCCCCGATATTATGAAGAATGTCTTGCCACTTCAATGCCATCACCGCCTCTGTCTTAGACTTTTTCCATTGCTTCTCATCAGTACTCTGAGATATGGTGGGGATTGTGGGCTTTTGCACAACATAGTCTGTCATAAATTCTCTATAAATCATCATGCGTTATAGTATTCTATGCATTTCTGAATGACTTACTCGAATAATTTAATTTTCACTGTAATTTTGGCTCCATGAATTATCATTTTGCGCTTGGAGAGACGCTGCGGATTGCAAGAATTTCATAAATTTGGTTTATCTCATTTTCTTTATCTGCCATTTATGAGTGATAAGGCGTACTACGACCCCTAGGGAGTCCCCATGACCTCTTTTGACACATTTTAATGCTCAAGTGTGTCTTAGGGGGTCTCAGGACCCATTTGGACACACTTGAGCATTCAAATGTGTCAAAAGGGGTCATGGGGACTCCCTAGGGGTCCTAACATGTGATAAGGCATACTAGGACCCCTAGGAAGTCCCCATGACCCCTTTTGACACATTTGAATGCTCAAGTGTGTCGTAAGGGGTCCTCAGACCCCTTATGACACACTTGAGAATTCAAATGTGTTCAAAAGGGGTCACGAGAACTCCCTGGGGGTCCTAGTATGCCTTATCACGTGTTAGGACCGTTAGGGAGTCCCCATGACCTCTTTTGGCACATTTGAATGCTCAAGTGTGTCTTAAGGGGTCTTAGGACCCATTTTGACACATTGGAATGCTCAAGTGTGTCTTAAGGGGTCTTAGGATCCCTTTGGACACACTTGAGCATTCAAATGTGTCAAAAGGGGTCATGGGGACTCCATAGTGGTCCTAACAGATGATAAGGCATACTAGGACCCCTAGGAAATCTCGGTGACCCCTTTTGACACATTTGAATGCTCAAGTGTGTCTTAAGGGGTTTTAGGACCCCTTTTGACACATCGAAATGCTCAAGTGTGTCTTAAGGGGTCTTAGGACCCCTTAGGACACACTTGAGCATTCAAATGTGTCCAAAGGGGTCTTGGAGACTTCCTAGGGGTCCTAGTATGCCTTATCACGTGTTAGGACCCCTAGGGAGTCCCCATGACCCTTTTTGACATATTTTAATGATAAAGTGTGTCTTAAGGGGTCTTATGACCCCTTTGGACACACTTGAGCATTCAAATGTGTCAAAAGGGGTCATGGGGACTCCCTAGGGATCCTAGTACACCTTATCATGCGTTAGGACCCCTAGGGAGTCCCCATAGCCCCTTTTGACACATCTGAATGCTCAAGTGTATCTTAAGGGGTCTTATGACCCCTTCAAATAGACTTGAGGGTTCAAATGTGTCAAAAGGGGTCATGGGGACTCTCTAGGGGTCCTAACACCTGATAAGGCATACTAGGCCCCCTAGGAAGTCCCCAAGACCCCTTTTGACACATTTGAATGCTCAAGTGTGTCTTAAGGTGTCTTAGGACCTCTTTTGACACATTGGAATGCTCAAGTGTGTCTTAAGGGGTCTTAGGACCCTTTCAGACACACTTGAGCATTCAAATATGTCAAAAGGGGTCTTGGGGACTTCCTTGGGGTCCTAGTATGCCTTATCATACGTTAGGACCCCTAGGGAGTCCCCATGACCCCTGTTGACACATTTGAACACTCAAGTGTGTCTGAAGGGGTCCTAGGACCCCTTTGGACACACTTGAGTGTTCAAATGTGTCAAAAGGGGTCATTGGGACTCCCTAGGGGTCCTAGTACATCTTATCACGCGTTAGGACCCCTAGGGAGTCCCCGTGACCCCTTTTGACATATTTGAATGCTCAAGTGTTTCTTAAGGGGTCATAAGACCCCTTAAGAAACACTTGAGCATTCAAATGTGTCAAAAGGGGTCATGGGGACTCCCTAGGGGTCCTAACGCCTGATAAGGCATACTAGGAGCCCTAGGAATTCCCTAAGACCCCTTTTGACATATTTAAATGCTCAAGTGTGTCTTAAGGGGTCTTAGGACCCCTTTTGACACATTGGAATGCTCAAGTGTGTCTTAAGGGGTCTTAGGACCCCTTCAGACACACTTGAGCATTCAAATGTGTTAAAAGGGGTCCTGGGGACTTCCTAGGGGTTCAAGTATGCCTTATCACGTGTTAGGACGCCTAGGGAGTCCTCATGACCCCTTTTGACACATTTTAACACTCTTGTTTGTCTTAAGGGGTCTTAGGACCCCCTTGGACACACTTGAGCATTCAAATGTGTCAAAAGGGGTCATGGGGACTCCCTAGGGGTCCTAGTACGCCTTATCAGGCGTCAGGACCCCTAGGGAGTCCCCATGACCCCTTTTGACATATTTGAATGCTTAAGTGTTTTGAACAGGTCTTATGACCCCTTCGGACACACTTGAGTGTTCAAATATGTCAAAAGGGGTCATGGGGACTCCCTAGGGGTCCTGACGCCTGATAAGGCATTCTAGGACCCCTAGGAGGTCCCCAAGACCACTTTTGACACATTTGAATGCTCAAGTGTATCTTAAGGGGTCTTAGGATCCCTTTTGACACATTGGAACACTCAAGTGTGTCTTAAGGGGTCTTAGGAAACCTTCGGACACACTTGAGCATTCAAATGTGTCAAAAGGGGTCTTAGGGACTTCTTAGGGGTCCTAGTATGCCTTATCATGCGTTAGGACCCCTAGGGAGTCCCCATGATCCCTTTTGACACATTTTAAAGCTTAAGTGTGTGTTAAGGGGTCTTAGGACCTCTTCAAACACACTTGAGCATTCAAATGTGTCAAAAGGGGTGATGGAGATTCTCTAGGAGTCCTAGTATGCCTTATCACATGTTAGGACCCCTATGGAGTCCCCATGACACATTTTGACACATTTGAATGCTCAAGTGTGTCTTAAGGGGTTTTATGACCCCTTTGGACACACTTGAGCATTCAAATATGTCAAAAGGGGTCATGGGGACTCCCTAGGGGTTCTAATGCCTGATAAGGCGTATAAGGACCCCTAGGAAGTCCTCAAGACCCCTTTTAACACATTTGAATGCTCAAGTGTGTTTGAAGGGGTCTTAAGACCCTTTAAGACACACTTGAGCATTTCAATGTGTCAAAAGGGGTCCTAAGACCCCTTAAAAAACACTTGAGAATTCAAATGTGTCAAAAGAGGTCATGGGGCCTCCCTAGGGGTCCTAACACATGATATGGCATACTAAGACCCCTAGGGAGTCCCCATGACCCCTTTTGACACATTTGAATGCTCAAGTGTCTCCAAAGGGGTCATAAGACCCCTTAAGACACACTTGAGCATTCAAATGTGTCAAAAGGGGTCATGGGGACTCCATAGGAGTCCCAACACATGATAAGGTGTACTAGGACCCCTAGGGAGTCCTCATGACCCCTTTTGACATATTTGAATGCTCAAGTGTGTTCGAAGGGGTCCTAAGACCCCTTAAGACACACTTGAGCATTCAAATGTGTCAAAAAGGGTCACGGGGACTCCTTAGGGGTCCTAGTATGCCTTATCATGTGTTAGGACCCTTAGAAAGTCCCCATGATGCCTTTTGACACATTTGAATACTCAAGTGTGCCTTAAGGGGTCTTAGGATGCCTTTTGACACATTAAAATGTTCAAGTGTGTCTTAAGGGGTCTTAGGACCCCTTCAGACACACTTGAGCATTCAAATGTGTCAAAATGGGTCATGGGGGCTCTGTAGGGGTCCTAGTATGCCTTATCACGCATTAGGACCCCTAGGGAGTCCCCGTGACCCCTTTTGACATATTTGAACACTCAAGTGTGTCTTAAGGGTTCTTAGGACCCCTTAAGACACACTTTAGCATTCAAATATTTCAAAAGGGGTCACGGGGACTTGCTAGGGGTCCTAGTAAGCCTTATCACACGTTAGGACCCTTAGGGAGTCCCCATGACCCCTTTTGACACATTTGAACACTCAAGTGTGTCTTAAGGGGTGCTAAGACCCCTTAAGACACACTTGAGTATTCAAATGTGTCAAAAGGGGTCACAGGGACTCCCTAGGGGTCCTAGTATGCCTTATCACGTGTTAGGACCCTTGGAGAGTCCCCATGACCTCTTTTGAAATATTTGAATGCACAAGTGTGTCTTAAGGTGTCTTTGGACCCCTTTTGACACATTGGAACGCTCAAGTGTGTCTTAAGGGGTCTTAGGACCCGTTTGGACACACTTGAGCATTCAAATGTGTCAAAAAGGGTCATGGGGACTCCATAGGGGTTTGAAAACTATGTTATACTATGTTGGAAAAGATTACTATGTTTATGGGTTTTTGAAATTATTTTGCATAAGGTTTTAAAATTTCAAATACCTAAATAGAATCCCTTTCTTCACCCTATTGTAATTTTATTTTTAAAATCACAATATTAGGGTAAATAGGGATAGTTATTTATATCTTACCTTATTTAATTTATTTTTAACTTTTCATTTTGGGGAATTATTAATTAGGTGATGTAAATGTATTTTGTTTTCATTTCATTAATGTATGCATTTTTAGAGGTGTTGTTGAGAAAGTGAAATTATTTTATTAGAAAGACCCTAAATGATTTTTTATAAAATGGTTGTAATATTATTTTTGCATTTAGGGTATGTGCAAGATCATGAGGGGCCAAACTATGCCCAAAAGTGGCAATGAAAAATCAGCAAATCAGGGTTAGTCAACTTGACGTAAAAATTTGAACTAGCTATCAACCTAATACCAAAAAGTTGTAAAAATAGAATCTGTAGGAAATTGAATATAGTTTCTAAACTACTAGGCTTTTTCTAAAATTTTTTTAATATAATTGGTGAAAAGTATAGATTTCAATACAATAGTACAAAAATTTCAGGAAAAAAATAAGAAGTACGTGTATGTCTGACCACCTTAATCATGATCAAATGATAATATTTTTTTATAAGATTTAATATATAAGTAGTAGACTCTTTCCCGGATGTGACGCATATTTTTTTGTAATTTTATTCCAAAAAAATAATTAATTATGAATTTTCTGCTACAACGTTTTCAGAATAAAAAAACTTCCGTGTTTGACCACCTTAACTCATTCAAAACTTTACAAAATACAATTTTTTTTTTCTTATAGTAGGCAAAGCATAGAATGTGACACATTTTTTGGATTTCAAAAATGTTATACCGTTTGAAAGTTATAGTCATTTTTCAATCACTATATAAATCAACACTTTAGAGGTAGCTCAATTAGAAAATAACTAATAATTACTTACTGAATTCAAAATTTGACAGCAATTATATCGATAGAAAGCTGATAATATCCTCAAAAAACCCTTTTCCTTTTATCAAATTTGGGTGAAAAAAAAGTCGTCAGCTACATTGTCGAAGTCTAGAACTCAGAGAAATAGGGGAAAAATATGTATTTGAGACATTTCAATAGTTGACCATGTAGGTTTGGTGCACAAGGCAATACCAAGCCTAATCGGGTACCTGAAAATGATGACATAATTTTTAATTTTCACTTTCCCTTCCCTCCACTTTCTCCCTCCCACTTTAGAATTTTTAATATATAAAATTTTTATATATTATCTAATATATAAAAAACTATATATTAGATATATTAAATATTTATAATATCAATTATATATTAAATATTATATAATATCTCAAAAGACCCCTTAAGACACACTTGAACATTCAAATGTGTCAAAAGGGGTCATGGGGACTCCCTAGGGGTCCTAACATGTGATAAGGTGTACTAGGACCCGTAGGGAGCCCCCATGACCCCTTTTGACACATTAGAATGCTCAAGTGTGTCCAAAGGGGTCCTAAGACCCCTTAAGACACACTTGAGTGTTCAAATGTGTCAAAAGGGGTCATGGGGACTCCCTAGGGGTCCTAACACATGATAAGGCGTAGTAGGACCCCTAGGGAGTCCCCATGATCCCTTTTGACACATTTGAATGCTCAAGTGTGTCTGAAGGGGTCCTAGGACCCCTTAAGACACACTTGAGCAATCCAATGTGTCAAAAGGGGTCATTCCAGATTATTTAGTGCTTCTAGTGAATCCAAATTTAGTTCTTATAAAGATGAGATGTTAGTGAATGACTTCTTGCTAATACTACTCTTCCACTAGATCCAGATTTCAATCCTTTTGTGGATCTATAGGCTCAATCGTGAGCCCACAAGATTGGCCAAGAGAAAAATGTGATTGTATATGAACTGATTACAAAATTTTCAGTTGAGGAGAAAATATTGCAACGAACAAGAAGAAAATTGACTATGGAAAATCTAGTTATGAATTCTAATAAGAATGAAACTATTAAGGAATTGCATGAATCACAAACCATGAAAATAACCTTCTGCAACAAAGAACATTCAAGCTATAGAATTTATTAACTTTGAATTTAAATGTCTTATCAACATTCATGGAAGACATTTCATTAGCATCCATCGAAGAAATTTCATTAACTTCAGACAAAATCATCTAAAAAAATTCATTAACTTTAGGCAAAATCATTTAAGACAGACAAAAACAAAATCGTATTACTCAGAAATGACAGAGAAAGAAAATGAGATAAACCAAATTTATCAAATTCTTGCAATCCCCTGCTTCTCTCCGAGCGCAAAATGACAATCCATGGAGCCAAAATTATGGTGAAAATTAAATTCTTCGAGTAAGTCATTCAGTAACGCGCAAAATACTGTAACACATGATGATTTATAGAGAATTTATGATGGACTGTGCTGTGCAAAAGCCCACAATCCCTGCCATATCTCAGAGTACTGATGAGAAGCAATGGTGAAAGTCTGAGACAGAGGCGGCGCCGACATTGAAGCGACAAGACATTCTTCATAATATCAAGGCGGCACCATCGAAACGATAAGGCTTTCCTCATAATATCGCGTCACCGTTGATCTCTTCTTTAAATTTATTAATGCGGTCGGTTCTACAACGCTTGCATAATTTCCAGTACAGTTGCTCATTTTACCAAACCCTTCCCCGCTCTCCATAATCTTCGACCGGTTCAAAGATCTGTCTGATTGTTCTTGTTTAACCTCCCAATGACTCTGTTGAGCTGCCGGATTATCAACAGGCGTGGTACAATTGTCTGATTCAACCAGAATCTATTTTTGATATTAATATATAATTAAATAATATTTAATGTAAAATGTATATTATATATTATATTTAATATATATAATATATAGTTTTTAATATTAATATATATTAAATAATATTTAATGTAAAATGTATATTATATAATATTTAATATATAATTGATATTATAAATATTTAATATATCTAATATATAGTTTTTTATATATTAGATAATATATAAAAATTCTATATATTAAAAATTCTGAAATGAGAGGGAGAAAGTGGAGGGAAGGGAAAGTGAAAATTAAAAATTTTGCCGTCATTTTCGGGTACCCGATTAGGCTTGGTATTGCCTTGTGCACCAAACCTACATGGCCAACTATTGAAATGTCTCAAATACGTGTTTTTCCCCTGTTTCTCTGAGTTCTAGACTTCGACAATGTATCTGACGACTTTTTTTTCACTCAAATTTGATAAAAGGAAAAGGGTTTTTTAAGGATATTATCAGCTTTCTATTGATATAATTGCTGTCAAATTTTGAATTCAGTAAGTAATTATTAGTTATTTTCTAATTGAGCTATCTCTAAAGTGCTGATTTATATATTGATTGAAAAATGACTATAACTTTCAAATGGTATAACATTTTTGAAATCCAAAAAATATGTCACATTCTATGTTTCGCCTACTATAAGAAAAAAAATAAAATTTGAATTTTGTAAATTTTTGAATGAGTTAAGGTGGTTAGACACATAATTTTTTTTATTCTAAAAATGTTGTAGCAGAAAATTCATAATTAATTATTTTTTTGGAATAAAATTACAAAAAAATATGCGTCACATCTGAGCATGGGTCTACTACTTATATATTAAATCTTATAAAAAAATATTATCATTTGATCATGATTAAGGTGGTCAGACATACACGTACTTCTTATTTTTTTCCTAAAATTTTTGTACTATTGTATTGAAATCTATACTTTTCACCAATTATATTAATTTTTTTTAAGAAAAGGCCTAGTAGTTTAGAAACTAAATTCAATTTCCAACAGATTCTATTCTTACAACTTTTTCGTATTAGGTTGATAGCTAGTTCAAATTTTTAGGTCAAGTTGACTAACCCTGATTTGCTGATTTTTCATTGCCACTTTTGGGCGTAGTTTGGCCCCTCATGATCTTGCACATACCCTAAATGCAAAAATAATATTACAACCATTTTATTAAAAAGCATTTAGGGTCTTTGTAATAAAATAATTTCACTTTCTCAACAAAACCCCTAAAAATGCATACATTAGTGAAATGAAAACAAAATACATTTACATCACCTAATTAATAATTCCCCAAAATGAAAAGTTAAAAATAAATTAAATAATGTAAGATATAAATAACTATCCCTATTTACCCTAATATTGTGATTTTAAAAATAAAATTACAATAGGGTGAAGAAAGGGATTCTATTTAGGTATTTGAAATTTTAAAACCTTATGCAAAATAATTTCAAAAACCCATAAATGTAGTAATCTTTTCCAACATAGTTTACCATATTACATTTTTCACCTTAATGTTATTAGGGTAGATTAAAATGAAACCTAAAAACAATCACATTAGTAAAAACAATTTAAATCTTGTGAAGATGTAAAATCTTTTTGAAACACACATACAAGAGAAAATCAATACATTTATCACCCTAACAATTTATTTCTAAATTATTAGAAATAAATAAAACACTCTAATATTTATCCCTTTATTTCTACCCATATTCTCAAGGAATAACATAGGACAATCGGTTAGGGTAGGTTGGGTAGTTAGGATAGGAAGAAAGGGTGGGTCGAGAGGTCAAGTGTTCAACTCCCTCTCCCCACTCTTTTTTCCTAAAATTGATAAAATAAATAATACATAGGAAAGGAATATTTCATTATTGAATTACAAATATTTAAGGAAAGAAATACTCCTTGTGTGAGAAAATGTGTTGATTTTTCACCTACATATAGAAATGTAAATAAATTAGTTTCTCCTCCAAATCCTCTTGAAGAATAATAATAGATTAGTTGGTTAGAGGGTAGGAGGGTAGGTAGGTAGGAAAAAAGGTTGGCTTGAGAGGTCGAGGGTTCAACTCCCTCTTGCCACCTTTTTTACTTAACTACCTCATTATTATATTTTTATAATTATTTTATTGATATTTGATTTAGAACTTGATTTTTTTTGGTGTCAACACCATCCCCACCAAGGTTTTCCCTTTGGCCAGGGTTTCCTCGAGAACAAATCATGGTGTAATGAATGTGCTATTTTTGTAGTCTCTTTTCATTTCTGTAGTACTTTGGATTATTTATAATTGTTTAAAGTTAAAAAGAACAAAGTTTTGTAATACTGATTCACCCTCCCTCTCAATATTACCTAATCCTAACAATTGGTATCACAGCTATTGGCCCTTGACGAAAAATTCTAACAACCTAAGGGAGATCATAATGGATTCGAAAGCTTTGCAAGAGAACTTTGAAGCTGCACTTGAAGATTTGGATAAGATAAAAGTTGAAAATGGCGAATTAAAATTCAAGTTAAGAAGAGCAGAAGGTTTCATGAGAAAACTTAAAGAACAACTTGAGATTGTAAAGAATCAGAGACAAGACCTTATGGAGAAAATCAAAGAAGGTTCAGACAATGACACATCAGACAAAGTAAAGAAGTTGCAGCAAGAAAAAGAGAAAAATAATCTTTTGATGATCAAGGAGATTCAACATGAAAAGGATGAAAGAA
This sequence comes from Chamaecyparis obtusa, assembly GCA_027943335.1. Taxonomy (NCBI): domain Eukaryota; kingdom Viridiplantae; phylum Streptophyta; class Pinopsida; order Cupressales; family Cupressaceae; genus Chamaecyparis; species Chamaecyparis obtusa. The sequence goes on from BSBK01003992.1 coordinate 382,486, forward strand.
ACAAAGTTGAAAAGTCACCAAAAGAAGCCAACTTGCAGATAGGACAAATGAAGACCGAACTTGACGACTACAAGGATAAATATCAGGAACTGGATAAATACAATCAGATCATTAAAGGTGAACTCACTCAAGCTAAATTACTCATTGAAAAATTACACACAAGCAATGACAAGAGTGATGAACAAATAATAGGACAAAAATCCAAAGGAGACATGAGTGGATCCAATGAAGCTGAAAGTTCAAAAACTCAAGAATAACCAAAAGAAGCCAAGAATGAGGAAAGACCTATTCTTGAAGAAAGGCCTACAAATGAAGAACCTAGAGAATAGTTTAGACCTTTCAGAGGTAGATGCTTCGGATGCAACAAAGTTGGACACATGAAAAGAGATTGCAAAAGTAAAGGTAACTCTAAGCCCTTTACCAGCTATTGTTTTAATTGCTAAGTATGGACACAAGAAGGCAAATTGTAGAAAACCTAATTAGTCCAAGTATAAGCAAGACTATGTCAGAGAGGAATCTGCAGCCAAGGTTACTTGTCAAAAATGCAATAACTTTGGGCACATAGAAATGTACTGTAAGCTACAAACTAATCAAGAAATCTGCAACCAAGGTTACTTGTAAAAAATGCAATAACTTTGGGCACATAGAAAGGTAATGTAAGCTACAAACTAATCAAGAAAGAAGAAGACCACCTATTTGTTACACATGTAACAATCCAGGTCACATTGAGAAGTTTTGTAGATACAATGGAGATGACAACAGAAGAGGACCAAGGAGATCTAGTGAACCAGAAGGACCACCACCTGTGGTCATAAGGAAGAATATTAGTGACAGTGGTAAAAGCCTAAATGATTACATGAATGAATACAAGAAATCAGAGGATGAGAAGATATGGCAAGTAAAAGTTATAAATAAGGTAGTGGTTCAGGGAGAGACAACTGATGATGACGTGTCTTCACATAATGAATTCTTTGAGGCATCAACCTAGAAGGCCTCATGGCCTCATTGGGAGCATTGGATGCAAACAACATAAATTATCCATCCCCTGTATAAGTGGAGTAATCTCATGGGAGCTTAGGTGTAATGTGTACAGATGTTGTGGAATCTGTGGATGAGATCACAACACTTGAAGATTCATCTTCTATGTTCATGAGTTTTGCATTGACTTGACGACATGCGAATTTGAGCTACTTGTGTTTAATGCACACACTCAACTTGCGATGGATAAAAGACTTGAAAGATTTCATTCCTAGACTATTTGTTGATCAACGACTAAGGAGAGCAGAAGTGTGAAAGTAGAGCAATGATCTACCAGAGAGATTTTGTGTTCACATGAAGCCAAACATCAGATTAGAGAGCGTTTAAGGTATTTAGACTTAATATCTTTAGAAAGTCATGGATGCACCAGTATTTTATGATGTTATAGATAGACCTAGATACAAATTCAAAAGACATCCATTTAAATCCTGTGAGGATGATCTAGAAGGGGCGTTCTCTCAAACCCCTGTAGGTGTGCTACACATAGAGGATATTAGGGCATACATACACTGTAAGTATGAGATTATTGGGGAGGTTAATATCTTATATGAGTTGAACAATATGATAGAAGTAAATGGATCTTTGGTAGAAGAATTCAAACATCTAAAAGATCTATCAATACTCAAGTTAACCTGACTCACCGAATTCACGAAAGTTGAATGGTTCAAGATCATTCTGAGTAGAGTTCATGATCAATTTTTAGGGATAGGTGATCAACCTGTTAAGATATGTTCTTAGTTGATCCATGATATCACAGCCCTTGACAATGAAGGATCCCTACCTGTTCATGAGAAGAACCTAAGAAAAGAAGTTGAAACCCTAACACACTCCAAATGGGATGAGAGGGCAATGATAGTAAATTATGTATATTTACAAGATGTCATATTGGTAGAAATTCTAATTGGCTACAAGTTGTTTTATGGTTCTAGACTTAATTCTATATCAACTGGAGTTATAATGATGGCATACATAATGGTTAAAGAAAATAAGAAATACAACCTTTTTGAAATACTAGCTCAACAATTCATTGATGATGTAAATGTTATAAAGAAGGATAAATCTAAGGCATTTGGGTTTGGTTCATTGCTAGTTCACATGTACATTTATGTCATTCACAACTTTCCTGGTATCCATCCTAGAGCATGGAAAGATAATGAACCCACTAGTCTACAAATCTTAGAATACTATAGAAGATAAAAAAAGGATTGGGTTGATGGACAATTGTTTGGCATGATTAAGATCATGCAGAGGAAGATGAAAGAAAGGTACAGGATTCCAAAAAACTTGGTAGAAAAGTATGAGGACACTATCTGTTTCATGGTTGAAACTGATTGTGTCTGCTTTGAGGCAGTTGAGCCTAGAACCAAATGGTGCTATCCTATGGGATATGAGGTAAGTGCTAAAGTACTAACTATGCAAGTAGAGCATGTATTGGCAACAAAAAAGGAACCTACTCAAGAAAGATGGGGTACATATAGAGAAAAATATGAAAAAAGTCAAAGAAGAACAAGAGAAAGTAACAAGAAAGAGGAAAGTCGACAAGATTGTGAAGACATCATTGCAATGGTGGGTATTACAAAAGCGCAGTTGATAGATAAAAAAATAAGATGGAGGAATCTTCTAGTATTTCCACTGATACATCCATTCCATTAGAAATAGAGAAGGTAGTGACTACTGATAACATTCTTGATTTATCAGTCTCTCAAGAGGAAGAAACACAAGAAGTTATGTCTATAGTTGTTCCTAAAAGATCATCAAGGACAGTTAAGCAGGTTAGTCCAAGAGAAAAAAGAGATAGAGGTAAAGAGGAAGAAGAAGGAAGAGAAGGTCATGGAGAAAGAGGAAGATAAAATGGTTCAAAAGAGTCCACAATCCTTGTGGAAACCAGATATGAAATCACTACAAAAAAGGATTATCAAAGATGGAAATCTGATATCAATAAACATATACTATGAAAGATATAGCCCTGAGGACCAAGAAATCATTGAGGACACTATCATTGAGCACCTGTAGTTTTCAAAAATAATTTGTTGGAAGTTGAAGCTAGTGTCCCCAAAGATTTGTACAACAAACTAGAAATCAAAAAATAGTTAGCACATTTAGAGGATGATAACATAAGAAATAAAACAATTGATGATATGTTGTCAGTTGTGTTTATTTAGGAAAGAGAAAGAATCATAAAGGCACTAAAACCTCTACTAAGAACAAAGACTAGGCTAGTCAAGATTATGGCTAGAAAATATTATGAGGTAATTGAAGATACCCAAAAAGCATTAGACCAAGTTCTAATGTATGACATGCCTAAAAAGGTGTAACCTCCTAAGACTGCTATACCTATATCCTTGGGTTTAGGAGAGAGCTTAAAGGAAATAGATGAGAGTGCTCAAGTTAACTTGCAACCAGGCTTCTTTGTCACTGGTGTGCCTATTAGTCTTAACACTTCATAGGATATAATTGATCCATTTATGGACAAAGTGGAAAATGTGATGGAGGTTGAAGATCATGAACAGATAGAAGAAAGAAAATAAGAAGAGAAACTAGAAGAAAAAGTACAAGAGAAGGAATTACAACAAGAAGAAAAGCAAGAAAGACAACCAAAATTAGAAAAGGTTGTTGAAGTCAAATTGGATTCATCTCTATTGTTGGAAAGTGTGGCCAAACCAGTCAGTTCTGATGTAGACAACATGGATGAAGATGAGCTGATGAGACTTTCATTTATGGCTTTTTCTAAAGCTAAGGAGAGACCAGTTCAGAAAGGAGACAAAAGAGATAAGATAATGGTCAGGGCTATAGAGATAGTGAACAAGATACTCCCCTCACTAGTTATTCTAAAAGACAATGATGAGGTTGAGAATATCGGTATAATATTAGATAGCTTTGATAGTCATTTTGACTCATTGCTAAAAACAACAAAGGAGAAGACTGAAAATAACTTCTTGGAGAAGAAGTTGAGCGAAGTTTGTAAGTCCATTTCATGGGACTTAGGAATTCTTAAGGCTACCACTCTTAAATCCAAGAGTTGTGTAGCACAAGGTAGGAAAATCTACAGCTATTGCATAAATCCCTACAGACATTTGAAGAATGCTAAGGAGGCCATAGCCAAAGACAGGGCTAGCCTTGACAGTATAATGGATAGTTGTGAATCATCTTCACAAACTATGGGAGAGGTAGATAAGGAGACATCCAGGCTATTGGAAAAGATAGGAGCACTGGAAATGGAGAAAGGGAGAGTTGCAGATAGATTTCGCTCATTAAGAAGCCTATTAACTCCCAAGCTCTCAATCTTGGAGACACATCTCTTAGAGATGATAAAGGTTGAAAGCTCAATGTCAGTATCTATTCTTACTAAGCTTAAGGCAACATAGACAACATCATATGCACTAAATGGATTAATCCATGTCAGTGAACTACTGATAAGTTCATGGATTGAGGAAGTTAAGACCTTGGAAATCTCCTTCCAAGATGTCTTAAATCTGGTAAGTAAGCACTAGACCACTTGTGCTTCAGTTCTACAATTTTGAGAATACCTTTTCCATTGATGTCAAAGGGAGAGGAAGAAAAAGGAAAAATGAGGAAGATAAAGAAATATGTAGAGTTATATGTAGAGAAGAAAGAAAAGAGAGAGAGAGAAGAAAAAGAAGAGAGTTGCTTTGTGACACTTAGTCATTTTTCTAAGTGTTTCCATCAATGTCAAAGGGAAAGATTGTTGGCATGTGATGGTTTGGAGCACTAGGAATCACTTGAGGGTTGTCATTTATGGAAACACTCATGATGGAGTGATCGCATGTTGTGGAGATTGCCACTGGAGTCACAGTCATGAAAATGACTAAGCCTAGAATCAGGATAACAGGGTACAGTGCCAAAATTTTGGTCAGTGATGAAGATATATATGATATTATGGCTTGCAAACTTAATTGGAGGTATTTTGGGATAGACACATGCTTTAGTTAAGATCACATAAGTTTTGGTTATCAGACTTGTGAGATACAGTATTAAGAAGATATGTGAAGGTAGTTAAAAAGTGTAATAGGGTGTATAAACAGTTGCGAAGTTTAAGGTAGGAAAAGTGAATATGGTAACATGCTAAGATAGAAGAATAACATATATTTCCAAATCTTTGGTATTGTAAGAGCACCAAATCCATAGATAACATTTTCATAAGTTATTATTATATTTTGCATTATAATTGTGAAGCTGACTGGAAGGCTGATTTTATATAAGTATGGAGTGTTTTTGTAAAAGTGAAGTATGGTATGGTAATGATGACATAGTAAGATTGTGAATAGAAGAGTAGAGATTAGATGTGAGATCAGTAAGAGGCCGAGCTACAATTGGAACTATCTAAACAAGATAAGTGCTTGTATTGTTCCCCCTTTTGAGAACTATTTTTGGGGCAGTATTGGTTGTAAGAACAGTGTGCTTACCACCTTTAACTAGGTGTTTTGTATACCCGTAACTAGGTTTTGTATTCCTCTAACAAGGAAATGTACTATGTAACAATCAGCTCCTAATAGGGCTAGATCTCCTAACAGGGATATTATATTTTAGTACATATTTGTGGGTACCATCCCCACCAGGGTTTTCCCTTTGGCCAAGGTTTCCTTGAGAAAAAATCATGGTGTAATGAATGTGTTATGTTTGTATTCTCTTTTCATTTTTGCATTACTTTGGATTATTTATAATTGTTTAAAGTTAAAATGAACAAAGTTCTGTGATACTGATTCACCCCCTCCCAGTATTACCTAATCCTAACATCTTCAACACCAATCTTGAATGGATCTTGGAATAGGAAGAAGCTTGGATGAATGTAGATGGAGAAATCTTCAACAAGAGGGCTCCAAAGAGATTGAATCCTTCAATGGCTATCAATAGATCTCCTTGATGAATTGGATCTTGAATACTTGAATGCTTGGATGCTTGAGGATGAATGAATTCTTGAATGCTTTCCTTCTCCTTCTTTCTTGCTTGATGATTGCTTGATCACTTGATTGCACTTGAGAGATTATGAAAAGATGATGAAAGATGGATTTTCTTGATGAAAATGAGAGGAGGAAGGCACCCTTTTATACAAATCTAGGCCACAAACTTCTAGAGAGGCCAACATATAAGAAATAAATTCCCATTAAGTGCAAACCCATAGAAATGGACCTAAATTAAATATCATTTAAGAGTTTATCATTTTGAAATACAAAACAACCAACCCAGAAGCAAAAAACAAAACTTTCCGAAGCCTGACATCCTGAAACTTTTGGAACCTAAAATTTGGACAAGATCGAGGTCAACTTTGACCTAGGTCAAGGTTGAGGTCGACCTTGATTCAGAAAGTCAAAGTTCTCAGTTTCTCAAAAAGAGTTACCAAAAAGAGGTTGGAAACAGGAGGGAGAAAAGAAAAACAAGGGGGAAAAAGCCAAATCTAGTCAAATACCCATTCAAGGTGCTTGACATGACCCCAGACCACCTACTCGGAGGGATAAAAAAGTCCTAAATGGAAGTGCTTATATTTTTTGATGATACAATTACATAAAAATAAATTAATGTAAAATGAATACATGCACTACTGGGATGCACATCCAAACCTTCATCATGTGCAGGCTGTGTTCCAAGATTAATAGATTGCATTCCAATGTCATACACATTGTTATCATTGCTTTCTTATTCAAAAAAAATATAGTCACTTTATGTTGGAACTTAACATCAAATAGACTAATTGGTAAAGTATTCAATTTGAAATAATTTTTATTTAGCTTATTTACCTCTACGAAAAATCCATCACTAGAACCTTGCACACTCAATTCTTGTAGCCATTCAACCGTGACTCTATAGCCTTGCTGGAAGCCAATTCTCATGTCATCTTCTATGAGTGGTCTATTGAACTCAAAGCCCTGCATTTTTTTCTTGGTATCATGAATTCTTTTCGCATTGTTTCACGAAAACAAATTTTTTACAATTTATAAATATTTTGATATGATTTTTCATTTACTAATTCTTACAACTCGTGTGACAAGTTTTGAATAACCACCAGAGCTGAGCTTGTATTTCCCATGCTTTTCTAGTCTTGTGTTGGTTTCCTTTGATGTGTCACTTAGTCTATGAAACGTTTGAAATATGTTAGATCATATAAATATAAAGATTAATTAGTACATAATTACATTCTTAATAGTATCACATACCTTCTTATGGTGTCTAGTGGTGTATTTCCTTTTTTCCTTTCAATTCTCTCCTTCACATCCAAAATCATATTCTACCACTCATCCTCAAGAATAAAGGGGGGACGATTGTACTTCAAGTTATTCTCTAATGTTGTCTTATACCGGTCCCTTAGATACTTCATACATAACCCAACTTTCTCAAGGAGCCTATTTTTCTTGAATGCACGAACTCCAAAAAAATTGGTCATATTCTCTATGAGATCATTCTTTAACTTTTTATCTTGGTTATTCCACCTTTTAAGAAAAAAAACCTATTAGATTCATAAATGAAGTGAAGCTACCTTTAATATAGTTCAAGAAATGGATCAAAGAAAAATTATTCTACCAATGATATGAAATCAAAATAGTGGATTGGGGTTTTAGTTTAGATATGATGTTCCACCATTTACGTATGGTGGGCCCAAATATCTGTAAACACTCTTCCTTAAGTTTTCTATAAAAAACATCATTCCCTACAAAAAGGTCATGGGATCATTAGTTGAAAAGAGTGATCAATAAGTAAATAACTATCGCACTATTTAGAATAATAAATTAAAGTACCTAGAACCTTTGCTACTTTTCAGGGAACCATTTCTTCATTACTCATGAGAAATATGTAGTCCTTCATCATTATCGTACTAGAAATACAAGTATATCAAGGAAATGACACTACATTATCATGTGTTGCATCTCCTACTACATTAAATCAATCCATTATGAAATGCCCCCAAGAAAGAATACTTCAAGGGAAATAAACACATAACAAAAGAGAGAGAAAAATAGGGATCTACATACTAATAGGTGGTGCAGTAGAGGGTGTCTTCATGTTGCGTATTTTTGAAATTGCATTTAGAAATACATCTATGGTTGTCCTCATCTGAGGTGGTTTTGGCACATGATCATTGACATAAGCCGAAGAATTAAAGCATAAAAAAAAGCATATACTAGCATGGACAAGATTGTTAGAGCATAAACAAAAAAGTATTGTTAGAGCATATTGTCATTGATTATGATCATTCCTATATATTTAGTGGGAAACACAAGTGGGGGATAGAACATGTGATCTACTTGAACCACCCGCGGTACCCTCACCATGGCTATAGGATTCAAAATTATGCAAAAAAGTTATAAAAATAACACGTCTGTATTTTAGTTATTGACATAAAAGAGTATAAAATAAAAACCATTATTGAACTTTTGTTATAATTAAAAATTTCATTAATACTTACTCTCAAGTTTTCTGCTCAGTGCATTAATTCATTCACCCTCTCTTGTGACACGGGAGTTTGAGGGTATATGGATGAAAAATGAAAATTTTCATTTGTAATTTTCCATAGACACTTTTTAATCACATCGATTGGGTCATTGCATTGTGTGAAATAAACAAACAATGGTTCCTCATCAAAGGTTTCCTCATGAGGGACTACAGGTTCCTTTCCCTTTCTCTGAGCATCCATCTATGACAACAATATTATTAGCACTATCAAAATTACTCCAAAAAAATCAAGAAAAGAACATAATAAAATAATATTTTTCTTCTATCTAATTTGTACAATTACAATGAGGTTTACCTGCTGGGTAGAAGAGCTAGGAGTATCAACATTGTCCAGGGCTTTTGTGTGGCTACTCCATGTGGCCTTGTGACAAAGATCAAATATAAAAATGTTAGAAAAAAACTTAATAATAAAATGGTGTGTTGGAGTCATTGATTGGAGGTTGGTTTAAATGGTGCACAGTGTGTACCTTCACCCCCCATGATAGTAGCTTTGTTTGTATCTATGTGATTCAAATTATAATCAATAAGAATCTCTTCCCCTACAAGTATTGATTTTATCACACATATGAATACACAATTTCCCTCCTGCACCTCAAATATGCAATTGGATTGCTTAATAGTTGACCTAGGCCGCGTACTATTTATAAAACCTGCAATATTCCATGTTGCTTTTGGTCTTTTGTCAATGTATATAGCCACTCTTTTACTTTGATTATTTTCTTTTTGTTGTATATAATTTTTTGAGAGTTCATACCTATGTGTAATACCCCAAAAATGGGCTATAAGCTCATTAATCTCCTATATCAACAATTCGAATGAAATCAACATCAAAGTCCTAACCTAAGGCACATTTGCACATCATCGAATCCTAATTGATTATCTTAAATTCTGCATCGGGGAATATTCCTAGCAATATTCCTAATTATCTTAATTATCTTTAATTTAATGATTATTTGGAAATAAATCACATTTATCCTAAGTTTGATTAATTGAATATTTTCATATTTAATTAATTAGATTTAATATCTTGCCACTTAATTGTTTAATTAAATTTAATTCTATCTCTTATTAATTGTATTATTTAATTTTGACAATAAATCCAATATCCTATGAATAATTGATTAAATTCTTATTTAATTAATTAAAGCAAGTTGTCATTATTTAATAATATGATTTTTAATAAAATTTTGATAAAATAGTTAATTAACCCATAAATTAATTATTTTATTTCAAAAATCAGTTAAGTTGAGCATAAATCACTTTATTTATTTATTAAATCATAATTATCCATGTGCATATTCAAGGACCAGTTAAACTCAAATTGGAAAACCAATGCAAGTTGTTAGCTTTTTGAAACTCAACATCTTTTTGAGTTTTAAAGTTGATCTAAACTTCTAATTCGAGTTGAACTGTGCTTTTGCATGATTTTTGTGACTTAATTATCTGTTATTTAAAAATAACTCAAAAATCAACCTGAGTTATTTGAGTGATTTATGGCTTTCTTCCATGCACCTCCAAAGCCCTGGATTTCTATAAAACCAAGGCTTAGCTCTTCATAATTCATATCTCGCAAATTTCAAACTTACTCTATAGGAATCATAGCATATCAGATTTGGAGAATTTGCACAATTGGAGCTTGAAAGATAAATTTGAGGATTCGAAGCTTTGTGAGATCAATTTCAAATTCATAGCTTTCATATTATTATTAAAATTTTCATTCTGATATCATATCATTTCTAGATTAGCATTGCATCTCAATTTTCATATTAGCATAGATTCATATCAGTTTTCATCATATCATTGCAAAGAAAATATCAAAAATATAGATTAATTGCATTCATATTTCATATCAGTTTTGCATTCAAATCTTTCATTTAGGTGTCGTCTAGGTCATTGATCTTGATAAACAATTTGAGAACATTAATTCGCACCTACTAGAAGGCAGTAAATCGCTTGGTTAAATTAAATTTCAATTTTGCACGATTTTGATTTTTGCTAACCTCTAATGTTTTACTGAAGTGTTGTGTCTACAGATCAGGTACAATTTTCACACACACACTATGCATACTTTTTTTTTATATCAAACAATATGCATCCAAATTTTGTAATCATAACAAGGTCTAAAAAACTCCATCAGTTCAACAACTTTGTTATAAGAGACCTTTATGCCATCCATGGAAAATAGGCCCAAACCATGTAATGACAATGGTGTTATGCGATATATCTTCTCGTTAACACAAAGATCAGTGTTTATTGGAGTAAGTTCCTTTGGTACCCATTGTTTCTATATATTTTTGTACCTCAAGGGAACCTTGATGTTGTGATGAAGGGTGCTCCCCTTAATACCACAAACACATAACAGAAATAGAGAAACAACAACAATATGCAAGAATAGAAAATTGGCTTCTTATTATCTCCACAAATGTGAAATTACAAACTTTCAGAATTACAATATGCAAAGCCACATGGGCATTCCCTTACAATATTCTATAGGACAAAGCTTCGAACTATTACCCAGATCTATTACCCAGACTATTCTGAACTGCCTAAGACAATAATACAGCCTTCCTTATATAGGCAATTTTCCACCACCTGGGAAGGTTCCAGAATTTTTAGCCAATAAGGCCGACCAAACTTAGAATTATTTTATTTTACATTTCATTACATCATAGTCGGCTCAAGATAACCTTTGAAACCCGAACATAAATTTTGAAGAAAATTATTTTTCGCCATTTCAGGTGGCCCAACTTCCGAAGACCATAAGTCATCACCAGTTGACCCGATCGGCTATTATAACCCCATTTTGGAAATGCCACGAGGCGCTCTACAGGCTCGACCGGCGCAAGCGCCTGTCACCCAAATTTTTGACCTCATCTGGGGCCTCTAAAGCCTTCAAAACTAAGTTCAAAGTTTCTGTACCCTGCTGCCAATACCGAAAATCTTTAATATCTTCCAATATACACTTGATCTGGCAATGAAACTTTACTGGCAGACTTATATGACCAAAATGAACCTCCAAGAAAGAAATAAGATCATTCTGAGCACATACAAAAATTACCAAAAATAGTAACTTTCCATAAATAGCAGCTCTGCACAAAATAGCCCTTATTGAATACAAAAATAGAAATATTTTTGGGTGATGCAAGATTGCTCTTACACCCAGGATGCTCCTGCATCAGACACTCAGGGTAATTTGAGAAGTGACCCTGTCACGACTCAGGTGTGCAGAGGAAAACCAAGACGGCTAACCTCCTCCTTTGCCAGCCATGGTGAATCTTCAACAGGTCATCCTTTCCACTTGACCAGATATTCTTCATATGTCCTGTTCCTTGTGCTTCTGCCAACATGACTGTCCAGTATATCTTCGATCTCCTTAGTGTCTGAACTAGTTGCTGGAATACTCCACTGTGCTGCTGTGATCTCATCTTCAACACCTCCTTCATGATACTCTGTCAAATCTGAAATGTTAAACACTGGTGAAATATTCAGCTCACTAGGTAATTCTACCTCATATGCATTTCCTGAATCATGCTTCTTCAGTATCTTACATGGCCCAAACTTCTTCATTTTCAACTTGTTATATGTACCAACTGGAAACCGCTCCTTCCGCAAATGAACCATGACTTCATCACCAACCTGAAATTCCTTATACCTCCTTTTCTCATCTGCCTTAGCCTTATACTGTGCATTCATCTTGGTAATATGCTTCCTCACCTCCTCATGGATGTTCTTCAAGTGTTCTGCAAAATCCTCAGCTTCAGCACTACTTATTTCTCCTTTATCTATCTTCCTCAATTCAGATGCATTTCTTGGACTACTTCCATATACAATCTGGAATGGTGATTTACCAGTGCTCTTGTTGACAGAATTATTGTATGCAAATTCTGCCTGTGGTAAAATCAAATCCCATCCTATTGGCTTATCTCCAACCAAACATCTCAGCAAATTTCCCAAACTCCTATTCACCACCTCTGTCTGTCCATCAGTCTGTGGATGATGTGATGAACTAAACTTCAAATCTGTCTTCAACTTCTTCCACAATGTACGCCAGAAATATCCAACAAACTTAGTGTCCCGATCTGAAACTATGGTCTTTGGCAAACCATGAAGTCTCACTACTTCTCTGAAAAACAAATCTGCTACATGAACAGCATCATTAGTCTTCTTGCAGGGAATGAAATGTGCCATCTTTGAAAATCTGTCAACCACCACAAAAATTGAATCATGCCCCCGCTGAGTCCTTGGTAAACCAAGAACAAAGTCCATGCTGATATCCTCCCAAGGCTTCTCTGGTACAGGTAATGGCTGATACAATCCTGTATTCTGCTTCACTCCTTTCACCATCTGACATACTCTGCAACTCTGTACAAACTTCTTCACATCTTGTTGCAACTGCGGCCAATAATAATTCTCACTAACCAAACCAACAGTTTTATCACGACCAAAATGTCCAGCCAATCCTCCACTATGCTTCTCCTTGATGAGATTCTCCCTCATAGAACTTCGTGGAATGCACAACTGACTCCCTCTGAATAGCATATCATCCTGGATGATTAAATCCAACCATTTCATCCTGTCTAGAGTAACAGGTTCTGTACAAGCTTTCCAAGCTTCACCAAAATCAGGATCCTCTGGATATAAATTCTTGAGTTCCTTGAACCCAACCACTTCAATCTGCATTTCTGTCAGCAATAGTTGCCTTCTGCTAAGAGCATCTGCAACCCTATTAGACTTTCCACTCCTGTGTTTCAAAACAAATGTATAACTCTGCAAAAACTCAACCCATTTCAAATGCCTCTGATTCAGTTTTCCTTGACTATTCAAATATTGCAAAGCTTGATGATCAGTATACAAAACAAACTCCTTAGGAAGCAGATAATGTCTCCACTTCTTTAATGCCTGAACTATAGCATAAAATTCTTGATCATAAACAAAATATTTCCTCTTGGCATCATTTAACTTCTCACTAAAATAAGCAACAGGTTTACCTTCTTGGCTCATAACAGCTCCTATTGCAGTACCACTAGCATCACAATATACTTGAAACACCTTATTAAAATCTGGAAGTGCTAAAACAGGTTGTTCTGTAACTTTTCATTTCAATAATGGAAAACTCTTTTCTGCCCCATTAGTCCACTTAAACTCTTTTCTATCCCCTCTCATTGTTTCAGTCAAGGGTCCACAAATACTGCTAAAATTTTTGATAAAATTTTTATAAAAGCTAGCCAAACCATGAAAAGATCTTACCTCAGTAGCACTCCTTGAAGTAGGCCATTCAAGGATAGCCTGTACCTTCTTTGGGTCCATTTTTAGACCTTTTGCTGAAACTACAAATCCCAAATACACTAACTCTTTCTTCACAAAACTGCACTTCTTCAAATTAATCAACAATTTCTCATCTCTCAACTTTTCAAACACCATACGAATATGCATCATATGTTCCTCCAACGTCTTGCTAAAAATCAAAATATCATCTAGGTAAACAATGACAAACTTACCCAGAAATTCTTTCAGAACCTCGTTCATGAGCCGCATGAAGGTGCTCGGTGCATTGGTTAGCCCAAAAGGCATGACTAACCACTCATACAGTCCTTCCTTTGTCTTGAAGGCAGTCTTCCATTCATCTTCTTCTCTGATCTGAATCTAATGATATCCACTCTTCAGATCTATCTTTGAGAAATACACAGCTCTACTCAAACAGTCCATAATATCATCCATTCGTGGCAATGGAAACCTGTACTTGATTGTGATCTTGTTTATTGCTCTGGAATCTATACACATCCTCCACTCTCCATTCTTCTTTGGTGCTAATACCGCTGGTACAGCACAAGGACTCAGACTCTCTCGAATCAATCCTTTCTATAACAACTCATGTACTTGTCTGTTCAACTCCTCACTTTCTGCAGGTGTCATTCTGTGTGCTGCCTTATTCGGCAAACTCACTCCTGGGATCAAGTCCATCTGATGACTGATCTTTCTGACTAGTGGTAATCCATCAGGCACGTTATCGGATACAATATCCTGAAACTCATTCAACAAATCTGCAACTTCTACAGGAACATCTTCTACTTCTTCTTTACCAGCTTTTGGAATTAAAGCAAAACATACATGCTCATGCCTCATACCATCTAGGAAATTTCTTCCATCAACAAAAGTTATCCTTGCATTACCACATACCTTTTCTTCAGTCTCCTTCAATGGTTTTAGCTTATGTCGCACTCCATCCTTTGTCAGGGAATAGGTATTCACACGACCATCATGTACAACACATCTGTCAAACTGCCACGGTCTACCCAACAACATATGACATGCATCCATAGATATGATATCACATAATACCTCATCTTGGTATCCGCCAATCTTGAACTTCACTAGGCATTGTTCATTGACCATGACCTTGTGGTCATCCTGTACCCAGGCAATCCGATATGGATGTGGGTGTTTCTGTCTCTTGAGCTTCAACTTTGTCACCATCTCTTCTGACACCAAATTGTCAGTGCTTCCACTATCAATAATCACATCACAACATTTACCTTCACACTTGCACCTGGTGCGAAACAGGCTCCTCCTTTGCTCAGGTTCATTCTCACCACTCAACAAGACTCTTCTGTTAATCAATGTTTCTCCTCTTTCAGCATCTTCAGAATTTGATGATCTGGCATCTTCATCTACATGTGCAACTCTGGCTTGGCCTTCATTTCTCCTGTCTGTTCTGCCTTGGCGCTGAGGACATTCAAATGCCCTATGACCTTCTTCTCCACAGTGAAAACATGTTCCACGGAAGCCACCTCTTCTAGATCCTTGTCCTCTTCCCCTTCCTCTTCGATCTCTATTATTCTGATCCTGGAAGTGATTGGAATTGTTTCCTCTCTGATTCTGACTGCTACTGGCCTCATCCTTCTTTTTCGGATCTTCATTTTGGCCACCATATGACCGTCCACCAGATCGTCCACCGCGACCTCTTCCATTTTGTCTGCTCTCAAACTTCTTGTTCAGCTTTTCCTCTACTTTTAGGGCAAATTGGTATGCCTCTTCAATACTGTTCATTCGAACCAGATTCAACTCCTCCTGGATGCTTGGCCTTAACCCATTAAGGTATCGGGCAACTTTCTCCTTATCAGCTTCGGCATGGCCTGTTCTGATGAGGAGTCGATAGAACTCCTCTGTATACTCCTGAACAGATTTTCCCGCTTGCTTCAAACTTTGCATTTTCTTCAGTAGGTCAAGCTCATAATCAACAGGAATGAACTGTCGCTTCAATTTTTCCACCATCCGATCCCATCTTGTGATTTTATCTTTCCCTCTTCTATTTCACTCCAATTGAATTTCTTGCCACCAGATCTTCGCATGACCTTTCAGTCTGGCCTTCGCAAATTTGACCCTATCGGGATCCTCAACATCTTCATACTCAAAATACTCCTCACATTCATTGATCTAGTCGATCAATTCCTCTGGGTTAAGATTTCCAAAAAATGTAGGAACCTCAATCTTAGGTCTTTTCCCAATCTTGGAAATCGCCCGAAAAAATCTTTCTTCCTCCTGATTCACAATTTCAACTTCTCCTTCTTGATATTCTTCTTGGGCTTCATCCTCGCTTTCGTCTCTGACATTAAGATTCATTCCTCTGCGAATCTCTTCTTGCAATGCTCGCACTTGTCTCTGCAGCTCTCTAACCTCAAGTGTCACAACACTAGCTCTTCCGCCACGTTCCCTTCGTGGAGGCATTTTCGCGATGCGCGCTGAAACCCTAGCCACGGTCTTGGTGCAAACTGGCTCACAGTCGGTGATCTGTTTACACACTCAAGAACTCCTGCTCTGATACCACTTGATGAAGGGTGCTCCCCTTAATACCACAAACACATAACAGAAATAGAGAAACAACAACAATATGCAAGAACAGAAAATTGGCTTCTTATTATCTCCACAAATGTGGAATTACAAACTTTCAGAATTACAATATGCAAAGCCACATGGGCATTCCCTTACAATATTCTATAGGACAAAGCCTCGAACTATTACCCAGATCTATTACCCAGACTATTCTGTACTGCCTAAGACAATAATACAGCCTTCCTTATATAGACAATTTTCCACCGCCTGGGAAGGTTCCAGAATTTTTAGCCAATAAGGCCGACCAAACTTAGAATTATTTTATTTTACATTTCATTACATCATAGTCGGCTCAAGATAACCTTTGAAACCCGAACAGAAATTTTGAAGAAAATTATTTTTCGCCATTTCAGGTGGCCCAACTTCCGAAGACCATAAGTCATCACCAGTTGACCCGATCGGCTATTATAACCCCATTTCAGAAATGCCACGAGGTGCTCTACAGGCTTGACCGGCGCAAGCACTTGTCACCCAAATTTTTGACCTCATCCGGGGCCTCTAAAGCCTTCAAAACTGAGTTCAAAGTTTCTGTACCCTGCTACCAATACTGAAAATCTTCAATATCTTCCAATATACACTTGATCTGGCAATGAAACTTTACTGGCAGACTTATATGACCAAAATGAACCTCCAAGAAAGAAATAAGATCATTCTGAGCACATACGAAAATTACCAAAAATAGTAACTTTCCATAAATAGCAGCTCTGCACAAAATAGCCCTTATTGAATACAAAAATAGAAATATTTTTGGGTGATGCAAGATTGCTCTTACACCCAGGATGCTCCTGCATCATGTTGGCATTGGTCTCATCATCATAAGAAAATGACCTCCCTCAAGAAAGGAAAACATTCATGTTTTTATTCAATTTCCTTCTAATATTTTGACCCCTAGTTGATCTCCCTCTTTTAGATGTACTACATGTCTCACTTTCATCTTATATTCCTATATTTCTCTCACTTGAGGAAGACACATCTGATAAATACCTATTTGTTGGTACTTGCACTCCATGATATGAGAGAGATAGCTAGTAACAAGAGATATATTTTGCAAATGGGAGAGATATCTTACAAGACATTAATCTTACTATTGATAATTGTATTAAATAAACTATCTTTGTAGGGTGTATTGACTTATACCGGTCAATCCATGAGATCGTGTGGGATTCTCATGAAAGGGGTTCGGGTTCCTGCATATGTAATTCAATTATCTTATGTTAGCTAAAAATTCCATGATACCTATACTCAAAATTATATAGTAAACAACATGAATAATATGCAGTCATCATAATCATTGTATATTTTTTTGTATTCCTTACCTTTACTTTATGTTGTTTGTAAAGGACCCTCAACAAAATTTGGGTTGACTATTTCTGTAGTCAATTACCTATTTCCACCAAGGGTGGAAACATTGCACAAAATATATACATGAAATCAACACCAACAATAAATACATATGTACCACATCCATCATAAGCATAGTATCTAAATTAAAAACATTAAAAAGTACATCATGAATTAATTATGTAATGGCATTGGAATTCTATACATAATGAATAAACTATGTAACCATATAAGTTAAATATATTTCTATCAAGAAATCAATATTAAATAGATTAAGGATCGATTTCATAACTCTACATATCATTCATGTCATTGATCTTCTTTATATCCAACTCATCATCTTGATCATAGTCATCATCATTGTCGTCCTCACCACCACCACCACCACCACCACCATCATCATCATCATTGTCGTGATCATGATATTGATCATGATCATGATCATGACCATCGTCATCATCATCATCTTCTTCTTCTTCATGAAAATTGTGTCATGAACATCATCGACGAATTGTCGATTGTGATCATCATCTACATCATCTTCTACTTTTTCGGTATCTTCTTCTTCCATCACATTACACTTTATCGACCTTCCTCTTGGATCATGTCTAACAAAAAATCAACCCAGTTTATGTGGAACCTCTAAGTAAAATACTTGCTCACATTGGCTTGGATGTGTTAGGATTAACAAGGAAGAAATAACAATTACATGCAAATATAACCAATATTAGAAAACAATAAACCACATAGAAGAGAACACAAAGATTTAACATGGTTCACCCAATCCCTGGGCTATGTCCACCAACAACGAGTCCAATATTTTATTATCTAGTGATTACAACCTGATTACAATCTGTAATCCCCTTACAGCTCAATTTCACTGCAAGTACTAAAATCATACATCATAATGAAATCCCTAACCCTAAGCCAATATAACAAGGCTTATGTTGGTTAACAAGTTAACCCTAAAAAAAATTTTCGGGGTGATGCCCCGAACCCCATGACGAATGAAAAGTGTACAGTACTTTCCTGATCAGTCACCACAAGCTAACAATCTCCCACTTGGGGACTGATCAGACTCCACACCAAACAATAATCTCCCACTTGGAGACTGATCATGTAGCTAAACCGCTACCCTGTGAAGCTCCCACTGGATCCAACCACTCTAGACTCAACCGTCCCTTTATTCTGTTCAGTCTAGAAGACCAACCGAAGTTGAACAGGAGTTCAACTTCTCCCTTATTACTACCTTTGTAAACATATTTTCTAGATTATCATCTGTATGTATCTTTTCCATCTTTAACTGCCCATCATCCAAAACTGACCAAATGAAATGGTACCACAACTATATGTGTTTTGTCTTTGAGTGCAAACCAAAATTCTTCACAAGATGAATGGCACTTTGGCTATTTGTATGCAAAAAATTACCCATCTGAGGATGTTCCAATTCTTCCATGAAGAATTGAATCCATATCATCTCCTTGGCTACCTTTGTAGTAGCAACATACTTTGCCTCTGTAGTGGATAAAGCAACCACCTTTTGTAGTCAAGAAATCCAACTCACTGTTGTCCCACCAATAGTAAATACATAACCTGTAGTACTCCTCCTACAAAATTTGAGTCAACATAGCCTTGTACAATAGTAGTAGAACCCCCAAAGTGTAAACACTTACTGGATGTACCTCTCAAATATCTAAGAATCCATTTGACTGCATTCTAATGCTCAATACCAAGGTTACTCATATATCGGCTAACGACTCCCACTACATGTGCAATATCTGGCCTAGTACATACCATAGCATACATTAAGTTCCCTACAGCTGAAGCATAAGGTACCTTAGACATTTTAGTCTCTTCTTCTGGTGTCTTGGGACACATATCCTTAGTCAATTTCAAATGACCAAGCAAAGGTGTGCTGACAGCTTTGACATTCTCCATAGAGAAAGGTTACAACACCTTGTCAATATAATCAGTCTGAGATAGAGATAATTTCCTATTTTTCCTATCTCTGCAAATTTTCATACCAAGGATTTGTTTTGCTGCCCCCAAATCCTTCATAGAAAAAGATTTTGCTAATTGTTATTTCAACCCCTTAATATGATCCATGTTAGATCCAGCTAGAAGCATATCATCAACATATAAACATAAAATAATGTAGCTATCATCATCCAACCTCTTAAAATAAACACAATGGTTAGAATGACACTGACTGTATCCATGCTCATTCATAAAAGTGTCAAATTTAATATACCATTGCCGAGGTGCTTACTTCAAGCCATATAAACTTTTCTGCAATCTGCGCACCAAATTCTCCTTACCCTTGACCTCAAATCCTTGTGGCTGGACCATATATATTTCTTCATCCAAATCACCATGAAGAAATGTTATTTTAACATCAAGCTGCTCTAAATGCAAATCTTCAGTAGCCACAATACTTAAAATAGTATGGATAGAAGTCATTTTAACAATTGGAGAAAAAATCTCATCAAAATCAATACCATGTTTCTATGCAAATCCTTTTACGACTAATCTCTAAATCTTTTCTTACCTCCATCCTCTTCTTTTATCCTGTAAACCCATTTATTCTATAAAGCCCTTTTACTTGCAGGTAACTTGCATAAATCCCAAGTCTTATTTTTCAGCAAGGAGTCCATTTCATCTGTCGTTGTAGATTTCCACTGAAGCTTTGTATCCACCTGCATAGTTTCATTATAACATTCAGGTTCACCAGCATTTGTTAATAAAATAGAATACAAAGAGGGAGAGAATCTCTCTGGAGGTCTACTTAGCCTTGTTGACCATCTAACATTCACTGGGGTGTGTGGTATTTGTTGTTGCTATTGTTACGGAGCATAAGGAACTATTGGAACATCAACTTTTGGAGTATCATCTAGTACTACATAGTCATTTTCTTTCTTCTCATGCTGCTGCAACAGATCTTTGTACAATACTTTCTCATTGAATATGACATCCCTACTTACAATTTTATGATTTTAAAAATCTCAAAGCCTATAACCAAATTCATCAATGCCATATCTAAAAAATACACATTTCTTTGACTTAGCTTCCAGCTTGGTTCTATTTTCAGAATCTATAAGTGCAAAAGCCTCACAACTAAAGGTTTTGAGAAAAGAATAACTCACCTTCTTACCACTCCATGCTTCCTCTGGAATATGATAGTCCAAAGGAGTAGAGGGGCCTCTATTGATTAAATAAATAATAGTGTTCATAGCCTCTGCCCACATATTTTTGGGCAGCCTAGCATGCAACCTCATACTCCTTGCATGCTCCATTATTGTCTTGTTCATGCGTTCAACCACTCCATTTTCTTGTGGAGTCCTTAGTATAGTTTTCTGCCCATGAATACCATTAGAGGAATAATAATCTTCAAATTCTATGCTGCAATACTCACCACCATTATCAGATCTGAGACATTTTAACCTTTTACCAGTCTCATTCTCAACCAAGCATTTCCATTTCTTAAAAGTTTGAAATACATCAAATTTCTATCTAAGGAAATAAATCTATACTTTTCTTGTTGCATCATCTATAAATGTAACATAATACAGAGAGCCACCAAAGGAAGATACCTGAGCTAGTCCCCATACATATGTATGCACAAGCTCTAATCTCTCATTTTTCTTTTCCTTCCCACTCTTCACAAAACTAACTCTCTTTTGCTTTCCATACACACAACTTTCACAAAAATCCATATTAACACATTTCAAACCAGGTAAAACTTTCTTTGAATGAAGTAATTTCATACCTTTCTCACTCATGTGCCTGATTCTGTTGTGCCACAGTGCTATGTCAGAATCTACAACAATAGTTTGATGTTCTTCCTGCTCAACTGCAGCCACTGTTGTTGAACATTCATTATCTTCTGAAACAATTAAAGTAGAAGGAACAGTATGACTTGTACAAAGATATAAGGTGCCTACTTTCACACCTTTTTCTACTACTAAGGAACCTTTTGAAACCTTCCAATTTCTATCATTACAAGTAACTGTGTAACCCTCATCACCCAGTTGCCCTGCTAAAGTTAAATTCCTACTCAGCCTTGGAACATGTCTTACCTCTTGTAGTAGCCAATGATTCCCATTCTGCAACTTAATCTTGATTTTCCCTTTTCCAACAATTTGATAGGGTTCATTATCTCCCAAATAAACTAGCCCAAAATCCCCTTGGACATAATCAACAAAATAACCTCTATGGGGTGTAGCATGAAATGAAGCCCCTGAATCTAACACCCATGAATCATCAACATTTTCTAAAGACAAGAGCAAAGCATCCTCTTCGGATTTGTTACTTACCACATTTGCCTCCTTGTTTCCATCATGTTTGTGTCCTTGATATTTCTTCCAAGACCAACAATATTTCTTCTTATGACCTGGTTTTCCACAATACCGGCAATCATTTGGCCCTTTGGATTTAGACCTCTTTCCCTTTGATTTTCCTCTTGATTTCCCATGATTTCCAGAGTTGTTTCCTCTATCTCTTGTTCTATCTTTGCTTTCTTCATTGAATACCTAATGTGGATGCCCCTGAGCCTTTCCTACGAATTTCCTCACTCAATATAACACCAATAACATCATCAAAATTTAGGGTATTAGAACCAGAAATAGAATTACTAACAACCATTACCAAGCCATTCCAACTTTCTAGCAAATAACACAAAATCAAGAGAGCCCTATCCTCTTCATCAAAAGTAATTTTAACTAAGGCTAACTGACTTGTAACTATATTAAACTCATTCAAATGATCAGCAACTGATCCACCTTCTACCATTTTCATATTAAATAAATGCTTCATAAGAAATACCTTGTTTGAAGCTGAAGGCTTTTCATACAACTTCGCTAGGGTATCCATCAGATCTTTAGCTTTCATTGTTCCAGTAATATTGAATGCCACTGACTATGTCAGGCATAAATAAATACTCTCTAGTGCCTTCCTGTCCAAAATATCCCAATCTTCCCGAGACATTGTTGCCTCTTTCTTGGCTATTCCCTCTAATGGCCGCCATAGATCCTTCTGATAGAGATAGTCCTCCATTTGCATCTTCCATAACTGGAAGTTCTGCCCATTAAACTTTTCAACCTTCAGCCTACCCTCGTCTTCCATTTCTCCCACTTAACCGAGAGACTCTCCCACTAACTCATGAGACCTGATTCAAAAAATAGATGAAAGAACGAATGAAATAACCTCGCTCTGATACCAATTGTTAGGATTAACAAGGCAGAAATAACAATTACATGCAAATATAACCAATATCAGAAAATAATAAACCACACAGAAAAGAACACAAGACATAAAGATTTAACTTGGTTCACCCAATCCCTGGGCTACGTCCACCAACAACAAGTCCAATATTTTATTATCCAATGATTACAACCTGATTACAATCTGTAATCCCCTTACAACTCAATTCCATTGCAAGTACTAAAATCATACATCATAATGAAATCCCTAACCCTAAGCCAATATAACAAGGCTTAAGTCGGTTAACAAGTTAACCCTAAATTTTTTTTCAGGGCAATGCCCCGAACCCCACGACGAATGAAAAGTGTATAGTGCTTTCCTAGATAGTACTTTCCTGATTAGTCACCACAAGCTAACAGGATGAACATAGGTCTTATCCCCAATTTTCTCAAATGACCTTGTATTAATCATTGTAAATCCATTATCATGTTCAATAATAGTTTTATCAAGATCATTTTGATTAAGTTGTAGCCTGTACCATTTGATGATGAAGACAACTAATTTGAAGGAATTAAAGTCACACTCAAGTATATAATCCAAAATGCCATAGTATCAATTTTGAGACTCTCGAGGATGTAAGTCATTTCTAGATCAAATATTAGTCACCTGAAAGACTGTAGTTATTCGAGAATCACAAGTTTTCTTTGCATCGTCCAAATTTTTGATGTGAAATTTATGACCATTGAACATAGCCTTGTGGTGTTTGACTAGCAATAATATGTCAAAAATGTAAAATTTATTGTATCATGAGTTGATAAACATACAGGTGATTAATAAATTTATATGTACTTGTTTATCTCTTAAACTATATGGTAAATCTATTTCCCTTTTCATAACATTGGAATATCCATTACGATGAGCTTCTTTAGCCAATGAATACAACCGTCATCCAATCAAGATTGTTTGCAATATACAAATGAAGTGAATCCCACTCTCGACCAACTGTACAAAAAATAAATAGATGACTTACAAATGATTTATTTTAAATATTAAGAGATAATTAACTATAACATCTTATAATTAATTGCCTCTCACTTTCCTCAATCTAACTTTTCCCATCATGTACCCCCCTTCATATTTGTTAATGGGGTCGAGATCCCAAATGCGATCTACATGGATATTTGCTACAAACTTAAGAAGATATTTAGTAATGCACACCATAGTCTAGTATACCATATATCCCTCCACAATAGAATCCTTAGCATGTGCTCTTTTTCAAAGAAAAGCCTTCATTATATTTTAAGTGTCTCTCAACCATCCACATTGGCCTAGTGTGTACAGGTCGACACAATTCAATCTCCTTAACTTGGTGTATGAGGTAGTGTTCTTATACATTGAAAAAATTTGCAGGTAGACACTTTTGCATTTCACACATTAGATGAGTAATTTAGGTGGCATTAGATGAGTAATTTCATCTAAAGAAATCCATCAAGAAGTGAAATGCAAAAGTGTCTACCTGCATTTCACACATTAAATCTCTTGCAGGTAGACACTTTTGCATTTCACACATTAAATTCCAAACATGAAACATTAGGTGGAATGACATTACCTTGATGATTAATTCTATTATATTCCAACTTCTATAGGCGAGGTGTCATTCTTTGTGGCTTTGATGTTGTCTCTTCTTTCCCATTTAAAAGATGTTTTTCGATACTTTGATTCTTATGATTTCTATGGAGGAAGTGACTATACTCATCAAACACCTGCTTTCCTAAACTTTTTGAATGACGAGATTTCATCTTTGGACAAAAAAAATTGGACATGCACATTTTTCCTTTGTTTGAAGACCTACAAGATAATGATATAATTGGATTAAATATGTTAATTTTTATAATTATAATTATCATGCGCAACTTGAATTCACTATAACATACCACAAAAATGTGTTAGCCCCAGGGCATCATGTATTGTCCATACATGCATTGCATGGACTTGAAATTGTCTTTGTCTTACTAGTCTAGAGACGTCATACATAGTGACACCATTCCATAACTGTATAGGATAGTAAAATGAATAAAACATGCACATAAGAGGAACCATCAAACTCTAAAGTATGCACAATCAATCTATCCAAACACAAAAGAAATTGAGACAAAGAAATGTAAATTCTAAACAAAACTCTGTCAATTTGACAGGTGTGCCTTTTCTTGCTTCTCCAAAAGAGTGGATGTAGCTCCCATGTTGACATAATGAAATAAATATGTTGATAATAGGACTATAATGATGATGAGAAGATTTGAAAGAAGATGGTTAGTTGGAATTGATAAATTTGATCTCAATTTATAGGAATTAAAGACCAAAAAGCAGATTTGGAAATGAGAGTGCACATTAGAAGATTGTCATAATTATGACAAATTAAATGCACAATTTGGAATGCATAAATCAATGAAAAAATCAAGGACAAAGTGATGAGGCTAACTAGTAGGAAATTAGAGGCGAAATTAGTGGAGAAATTGATAGGGAAAGATGTAAGAAATCATGAAGCATAATTATAGGGATTGGAAGAACAATTAGAGGGAAGGAATTTTTGAATTTAAAAATAAATTAATTCCCACCAAAAGGAAAAATTAGGAATTAAAAATTCCAAAATTCATGGAAAAGAGAACAATTAATTAATATGAAATTAATTAATTGTGGGAGACATAGGATAGGGGGAATTAATCTAATAAATAGATTAATACAAAAGGGATAAACTATGGGTTAGCTATCCCAAGGGGAAAAATCTATAAAATGATTGGATGAATTGATGATGTATGATGAAAAAATGGATTGGTTTTTAAGTATTTGATTAGGGTTTGAACCAATCTTGATAATTAAAAATCAATTAGGGATCAACACAACATTGATGAACTTGGACAATGTGTGCAATTGAAGATGACAAGATAAGATAGTATCAATGAACTTTGACAATGCCATTAGGTTGGACTGATGATGATGAAATAGAATCAATGATCTTGGACAATGCTATTTGAAATTGACTTGGAATGGTTAACAAGGCATTGATGAACTTTGACA
Organism: Chamaecyparis obtusa; assembly: GCA_027943335.1. Taxonomy (NCBI): domain Eukaryota; kingdom Viridiplantae; phylum Streptophyta; class Pinopsida; order Cupressales; family Cupressaceae; genus Chamaecyparis; species Chamaecyparis obtusa. The sequence continues at coordinate 408,493 of BSBK01003992.1, forward strand.
ATGCGCTCGGGATTGGATTGATGACAATGAGGCATTGATGAACTTTGACAATGCACTCGGGGATTGATTGATGATGATTGAAAAGGTTTTTGGACTGACTAGGACTGATTCAGTTTGATTTGAGCTGATTTAGGAAGGTTTGACATGGTTTAGGATTGATTAGGATCAGTTTAGGATTGTTTAGGAACATTTAGGATTGGTTTTGGAATGATTACAAATGATTACGAATGATTTAGGAATGATTAGGAATAGTTTAGGAATGTTTAAGAATGGTTAGGAATGGTTTAGGAAAGATTAGGAGTGATTAGGATTGGTATGCAAACTTAATTAATTCGGCCAAAGAGATCGGGGTTATGATGGAAATTGAGGGAAATTTTATTAATTGATCAAATGAGGAATGTCACAAGATAAAATACATGTTAAAAGGGGGAACATAGGTGTGAACCATTTTTTAGTGTCTACATTTTCCCCCTCTTTGAGACAATGTGATTATGAGCGTTAGTTCAAAGAAAAATAAAGATCATACCCTAGTGGATTGACATGAAGGGAGGTAGGATGCCACCACAAAAAATTGGGTAGAAATTGATTTGAGGACAACTTTTCGAAAAGAGAATGATGATGAGGACTAATGGAAGGAATGTTATTAAAAGGCTAAAATTAGACAAAGAAAAATTAGTAATGATGAAACTTGCTTTCATAACTGCATTTTATGTCATGAGAGCTTTATTTAATATGGAAAAATAGATGCATCGCACCATGACACATAAATCCAGGATGATAATGCAATCCTTTTGTGTAAAAACAAACACAATGCAGACAAAGAATGTTTCTATTCATTCTAAAGCATGTGATATAGTGCCCCATAACTTTATGAAAAACACCCCACAAGTAGAAGACAATAAAAATAGATAAATCAATAAAATATAAGACTCACTAAACCAAGCAAGCCAAAAAATAATCTGATCTAGTTGTCAAAAATGATATTTTTTGTTTGATTGATGATAGTTTCTGGTTTTAGGAATGAAGTACCCTGTCTAAGATAGATACCATCTAGTTTTGAGTATACCACAGCTGGTATAAGACAAGATGATAATCTGATAAAGGATTGATTGATGTTGTTGTTGATTCATAGGACAAGTTTGATCTGATTGATTGATGACTTGATTGGATAGTTTTCCTATTGAAGCGTGAATTTGTTAAGTGCAATGTTTGAAAAGTTTGAAGATTGTGTCTGCTAAAATGTTTGTCTTGTCAGAAGGGACAATTTATTGAAAATAAGGAAAATGATTATGTACACAGTTTATTGCATATATTTTTGAAGGGTTTGATTTTTAGTATTTTTTAAAAAAATATTTAATTTTTTTTGTGCTATTTCTAAGATATTTTGTAATTTTTTTAAATATATATTTTTTCAGAACATTTTATGATTTTTAGATATTTGTTCATGACTGTATATGATATTTTTTTTTGAAAATTTTTTCAGGACTTTATTTGATATTTACTGATTTTTTTGAGGACATTATGTTCTTTTTACTGATTTGTTCAAAACATTTATTGATTTTTACTACTTTTTTCAAGACATTATATGATTTTTAAAGAAATTTTTCATGACATTTTGAAATTTTGTTTGATTTTTTTCAAGTTTGTATTTGAATTTTTAGGATTTTTTTTAGGATCATATTTAATTTTTTAGGATTTTTTCATGACATTTTATGATTTTTAAAGATTTTCTCAGGATCATTAAGGATATTTACAGACAAGAATTGCCCCTAGTGTCTAGCAAGGTAGGGACATCATGGATTAATGGATAGGTTGGTAGATGGATGAAGACAAAAGGGTTGTTGAGTATGTCATTGAAGCTTTGTTTGGGTTGCCAAGGACTATCCACATAATGTAAGGACATGTTTTTGCCAAGTAGAGGGATTCGTCATGACAATGATAGGATAATGGAATAGTGCATTGGATTGCAAGTGATGCATAGGACTAGACATGTCATGAGGTTTTTGAAATATGTGTTTTGCAGTTTTACATCCTTATTTTTATCAAGACCAAGATAGGGATTTTGATAGTTTAATTATAGGATAGGGAAAGAAATATACATATTGGACAAAATGGGGACATGGACTGGAGGATCATGAGGTTGTGATAAGATAGGTAGTATGGACCAAAGGGATGTGATATGATATGGAATATGATATGTAATGCTTTTGGGATAATCTGTAACGTTGTCAAGATCAAAGTTGGGAAAAAGAAAATATGGAAGATGATAGGATAAAGGATATGAAAAGAAATAGGATAATGGAGGCAATGGTAGGGATACTAGAGGAAGTGACAGGGGTAAAATAGGATGTGAAAATATCAACCAGATCTTCCCCCAAGTATGGAGTGCAAGAAGTTCATAAATTACGCATGACGCCTATTTGCTAGGTTTTCATCATGGTACTTGCCCAAAGCACTTGTTTGCTAGGTTTTCACTATTGGATGAAATTATTTCTCTTTATTCTTTTTTTTTTATGTGTTACCAAGACACCTGTTTTCCACGTTTTCATAAAGGAAACTTTTTTTTTTGTATTTGACATTTTTGGAAGATGATGGATGCATGGCATGACATGGAAGAATGAATCAAGTGCCTTTTCCTTTGGATAATTCTCTTGAAAGGTATGCAATAATGTACCATGACTATGATAGTATTCTCAAAGACGTTGGTAGGGTATTGATATTGATTATGTAAATGATTGGATAGGCTAGATGAAAAATTGGAAAAGAGGTGTTTGATAATGGATGGAGTGGAAGATTGTTTGACTTTGAGTGGATGGAAATGTATGAAAGAAAAACATTGGCACACACCTTGAGGGGTGATGGAGAGATGGAAGAAAATGAGATGTTGGACTTGATGGAGGAGTGGATATGGATTTTGGGATAAAAGGACCCAAAATGGATTTAGAAGATGGAAGGCTTTTAGATGGAGGGATAGCAAATTTGGATGCCAACTTGGATTTTTCTATGGGACTTTGTGCTTCAAGAAGCTTCTTGGGAATCCACATGCATTTTGATTTTTTATTCTTTTGCGGGTCCTTTGATTGTATTGCTTGTACATGATATTTAGGAACCCATATTACTTTTGACTTTTCTTTTTCCTTAATGGGCCCTTGTGGTCTTTTCGATATTTCTTTTTCTTTTTCTTTTTGAATCATATTTTTCTTTGATTTCACATGTTGACTAGATTGGACATGTTGATCCTTGAATGCATGTGGGTTTCTTGAATCATGAACTTTATGCTTGGCACCCAAATTCCTTGGAAAATGAAGGGGACTCATGGATGGATAGGAATTGTATGGATGCTTTTTCGATGGATGGAAGGTTCTCAAAGATGTGTGCATTTTTTGACTTGCATATGGGAAAGGGTAAGTGGATTGTGAACTAGTGCCTGGAGGAATATATGGACCTAGAATGGATGTAAGGGGTGAAGGAGGAGGTATACACTTATATTTCAATTTTTAAGGGATACCAACACCTTGAGAGTGAACTTTAGGACTAAGGTCATGACCTTTAGAGATTTCTTTAACCAGAAAGGGTTCGAATATACTTGGTTCTTGAATGCTAAACCCTTTGACTTGATAATTCTTACTTGGACTAAGAGGACACTTTCTAGTAGATGCGAGTTCATTTTGAGGTGGACATGATATGAAAGAAACTATAGGATCATAAAGTGGATTGGAATGTCTTCTAATGGAGGAATTCATTGGACATGTATGAACAACTTGTACAAATGTGTCTATAGCATGAGAGGGGTCAAGAGGAATAATGGGACCTGTAATAGAATAGAAGCAATGGTACGATCATCTAGCAAGATAGGATCTTGTGGAGTATTTGGAGGACTAGGACATGGAGATGAATGGATGGAGGGATTTTGAGGAGGATCTAGAGGGATGATGGGATCTTTTGGACATGAGTGTAAAGGTATAATTTGATCTTGACTTGGAATCAGATCTTGGGATTCCATATTAAAGGTGTTATACTCTTGAATTTAGATGGACCCATTGGAAAAAATGGAAGCGAGGTTATGATCTTTCTTAGGAAGTGAAAGGTCAATGGAGTTTAAAAGGAAATTTTGTTCTTGAATGGGATCATCTTGGATAGGGGATTTGAGGACAATAGGATCATCATTAGCCTCAAGAAAAATGGGATATTGGTCAATAATTGGATAGGATTGGTCATTGTTAGGATCTTGATCTTAATTTATTTTAGGACTCATTTCTTTTTGTTTTGGATCATCCTCTTGACATGGGGTTTGACTTGTGATATTTATGGGTGACTCTAGAAAGGGGTCAATATTTTGACATGAAGGAGATGTAGTTTGAATAGGAATATCTTGAATAGGATTGTGTGGAGATGGAGGACGTTGTGACATTGGATCTAGCATCTTGGAAGCATAGAAGGGAATTGTGTCAAAAAATGGATTATCTTGAATTTTTTCTATGGATAACCCTTTGAAGGTTGCATCATTAGATATGTTACTAGTGGGAGATGGAGGAAATTTCTATTGTGAAAATTTAGGGGATAAAGAGATGGAAGGGGACATGGATGTTTCTTGAAAGGAAATAGGTATGTCATCCATGTTATTTTTTTGGGATGGGTCATTGCTAGAGATGGGTACATTATTATTTTCATATATAAAACCCAATTGTTGAAGAAAATCTTTCAAAAAGTTAGATTTGGACTTCTTCTTCTTGGTGGATCTTGTTGGTGAGATCATATTAATGTTTGCAATTGAAGAAATATTTGATGGAATATGTCCCACAAAATTTTTAGCATTGGACATGCTTGATATGTTTGAACTTGTGCTTGTTTGATTTGATGACATAAAAGGTTGATCATTAACATGAAATGTTCTTGAAGGAAAACTTGTTTGTGATATTGGTATTGTTTGACTTGTTTGCATGATTGGCACAAGAGGTTATGAAATTATTTAAGGGACACTTGGTTGCATTGGAACAAGGATTGGATCATAACTAGGTGGAGGTTCCCATTGATTTACACCATGCTTTAGTTGAAAAATTTGATTTGAAACTTGGTTGAATGACTGATTTTAAATTTGATAGCATGACATTTGATTGAATTGAGCATGATTTGGGACTTGGTTGAAATTTTTTTTTTCTCTTGAACATGAGTGGATTAGGTTTGATTGAGCTTGGCATGTGCTTCATCTAGTTGTGAACTAAGTCTTGGTACTTTTGATCTTTCAATGGGAGATTTAATGTTAATTTCACCCAAATCATCTTCGCGACATTTACATAGTTTGGTCATATATCTTCTAGTCTTTTCAGAAGCTTGGATTTGTTGTTCCACAAAACTAATTTCTTCGTCTAATTCGGCTATCAAATTTTTAATAAAGTGTGTATAAAATTGAGGTGATTGATCATTTGATTGCATTAATTTCATTTGTCTTGGTTCATAATGTGAAGGGTACATAGTATTTGTGTCATAAGGTGCTTGGGTCTCTTGTCTTGAAATGTACATGATATTTGGGTCAAAACCTTGTGTTTGAATATGTATACCTTGTCTAGGATCAAAGGGTATTTGTGAAGTGTTAATGGTGTTTGTGTCAAAAACTTGTGTTTGGAATGGTACACCTTGTCTAGTATCAAAGGGTATTTGTGTGTTCTCACTTAAAATATACATGGGTTGGTAAGAACCTTGTTGCCTTGTCATAGTTGGCACAATGATATATGCTAAATGCAACTTGGGAGATATGCAAATGCAAAACTTTTTTAGATTTTTAGGGTTTTGAAAATGATAATGCAACCTAAGGTATGAAAAGACTTTTTAAATGATGTAAAACTTGGAAGATATACAAATGAAAAAAGTTGTTGGATTTTTTTTGGGTTTTGAATGATTATGCAAAATGCATCTATGTTTTTGGATTTTGAAGGGCTTTTGAAATGATATGAAAATGTAACTTAGGATTGTGCAAAATGCAATTTGATTTTGGATTTTGAATGTTTTGAAAGCTTGGGTTATGCAACTTAGGATTTGGACTTTGGAATTTGGACTTTGAAAATACAAATTATGCAAGCTATATTTTTGGAATTTTCAGACTTTGACAAAACCTTTGGAAAATACAAATCTAAGGGTATACCCTTAGGAAATTGAATAGGGATATTGACTTTAAAAGGGATCAAAAGGACAAGGAAATTTTGATAAAAGGGACTAGGTCAAATCCAACATGAGAAAGATAGAGTTTGATAAAAGGACAAAATGACATTTTTGATAAAATATATATAGGGACTAAGTCTAGATCTTGTTTTCAACAACATAAGGAGAGACTCTAAAATTTGGATTTTTGTGGGATTTTGCAAAAGGATTTTAAAGGTTCTAAATGAAAAATGAACTAGGACTAAAATAAGGACTATGATGGGGATCAAAAATTGCAAATGCAAAGGGGGATAAAGAAAATTATGCAAGGACTATGATATTAAATTAATTCAAATGATGATTCCTACACATGCCACAAGGCTCCAAGATTAATGTTTTAAAATTCTGTGTTCACAATGGTTTTGAATCAAGGTGTTTGTGACCAAATGAATGTTTAGGAAAGTTTTTAAAGGTTTTGCAAATGTTTTTGGAATGTCTTGGAATGTTTTTGACAAGGTTTTGAATGTTTTGCAAGGTGTTATGAGTGTTTTGAAAGTGTTTTTGGAAATTTATTGCAATGTTTGAACACTCACATAAGAGACATCAAGAAGAATAGTTGGTGTACAAAGTGAAACAAGCACACCACAATCTACGCTTGAAGGATAATATCCACTAAATTCCCACTTAAAAAAAGTTCAGCCATGCCTACTCAGGGCATACAACTTAGAAGCTTGGAGGCACGGGTTCCCCCTTATAGTGCACTAACTTCTCAAGCACACCAAGGTTTGAATTTCAAGGGTCATCACTTACCAAGGAACCATTGTATCTACCAAGAGCTGCAAAAAGTGTGGGATGTCTTCACAGGCATGGATGATCCCTTGCATCAGTGAATAGAAGGATTTTGGAAAACTAGAACAAGGTATTTAGTACAGGACATCTAGTTCAATGGGTGTGTGATAAACTCCCTTAGGAGGTCTCCCAGCCTTGAGAACCAAGGTTTTATGCACCATAAGGGTACTGGTGGAGATATGTCACCTAGACACACCATCGATTAGATTATTAGTCAAATATTATATAGTGGTTTGGATAGAGACCTAGCTTTTCCCTATTACTACTTAAGGGAATCCCTTGGGGCATTCAAAGTGAACTCCTTGGTCCAAGAAGGCTTCTCTAAAAGAATTGCATAGATTTCTCTTCACCAAAGATCCACGAAGGTGAGGGGAGAGGATACATCCATATAATTATTTAGGATTACAAAGATAAGACACACCAAATACTTTAAAAAAAAGGTTCATTTTAAAGCACCAAACAAAGTGTTTTCTAACTACAAAACAAACAAATGATTGTTTTAGAAGACACACAAAGTCTTCGTCACACGTCGTGCATAAAATGTGTTAGTAGTTTAGGATTGAATCTTCATCCCATGATTACCACAAGCTAAAATATATGATTAGTAACAGAAAAATTGCTACCCTAAAATGAAGAAATATAGCTTTGACACCAAATAAAATAAATTTGAATGTGAAAAGAAGGAAATCACCAACTACACAGTTTAACCGACAATGTTGTTTAACACATGTTGTTTAACCAACTATGTAGTTTCTCTTACCAATTGTGCAGTTTAACCAACTGCATAACTTCAGGCCCCAACTACACAACTTTAGGCCCCAACTGTGCAGCTTTGGGCCCCAACTACACAATTCTGCAATCTAAAAAGGAAAACTACAATTTAGGACCTCCTGATTAATTATGAACTGAAAACTAACCCTAAAACATGTAAATGTGTAGAATTAGAGTTTATGAGTCCTTTGATTTGCAGATTAAGGTAAGTATTTGATTAATTTCAACCCCTAATTAGACTAATTTACAAATTTTGAAACTAGAAATTGATTGTTTGATTAGAACATAACTAGATATAGTTCATTTCATTAATCCAATTGAAGTATGAGGTTAATTTTAAGTGCTCCAAATCCAACTGTATGGTTCATTAAAGCCTTTAAAACAAGACTTGATACAATTAAAGTTCATTTGAATCCTTTAGAGTCAAATTAAAGAAACTAGAAATGAGCAAACTATGTTGTTTAACCAACATGTTTTTTAACCAAGTGCACGGTTTAAGAAACTATGTAGCTCTAGCTACCAAGCGTGCAGTTCTGGGCCCCAACTATGTAGTTTATTTGAATAACTGCATAGCTTCTCCAACCAACTGCGCAGTTTGACTTGTAATGTTCTAGAAAGTGCTCTAGGACCTGCAAATGCACAAAACAAAGAATCCAATCATATTATCATGTATTTCACATCGGGTTCACCAAATGTAGGATAGGAAAATAAATAAAATATACACACAAGAGGAACCATCAAACTCTAAAGTATGCCCAATCAATCTATCCAAACACAAAAGAAATTGAGACAAAGAAATGTAAATTCTAAACAAAACTCCATCAATTTGACAATTGTCCCCTTTCTTTCTTCTCCAAATGATTGGATGTATCTCCCATGTTGACACAATGAAATAAAGATGTTGATAATAGGACAATAATGATGATGAGAAGATTCTAAAGAAGATGGTTAGTTGGAATTGAGAAATTTGATCTCAATTTATAGGAATTGAAGACCAAAATGCAGATTTGGAAATGAGAGTGAAAATTAGAAGATTGTCATAATTATGAGAAATTGAATGCACAATTTGGAATGTATAAATCAATACAAAAATCAAGGACAAAGTGATGAAGCTAATTAGTAGTAAATTAGAGGCCAAATTAGTGGAGAATTGATAGAGAAAGATGTAAGAAATCATGAAACATAATTATAGGGATTGGAAGCACAATTAGAGGGAAGGAATTTTTGAATTTAAAAACTCATTAATTCCCACCAAAAGGACAAATTAGGAATTAGGAATTAAAATTTCCAATATTCATGGAAAAGGGAACAATTAATTAATATGAAATTAATTAATTGTGGGAGACATAGGATAGGGGGAAATAATATAATAAATAGATTAATAGAAAAGGGATAAACTATGGGTTATCTATCCCAAGGGGAAAAATTAGTAAAATGATTGGCTGAATTGATGATGTATGATCAAAAAAGGATTTTATTTAAGTATTTGATTAGGGTTTGAACCAATCTTGATAATTAAAAACTGATTAGGGATCAACGCAACATCGATGAACTTGGACAATGTGCGCGATGGAATATGACATGATAAGATAGTATCAATGAACTTTGACAATGCCATTAGGTTGGCCTGATGATGATGAAATAGCATCGATGATCTTGGATAATGCTATTTGAAATTGACTTGGACTTGTTAACGAGGCATTAATGAACTTTGACAATGTGCTCGAGATTGGATTGATGACAATGAGGCATTGATGAACTTTGACAATGCACTCGAGGATTGATTGATGGTGATTAAAAAGGTTTTTGTACTTATTTGGTTTGATTTGAGCTGATTTATGAAGGTTTGACATGGTTTAGGATCGATTAGGATCTATTTATGAACATTTAGGATTGGTTTTGGAATGAGTAGGAATGATTAGGAATGATTAGGATTTGGATGTAGACTTAATTGATTCAGCCAAAGAGATCGAGGTTATGATGGAAAATGAGGGAAATTTTAGTAAGTGATCAAATGAGGAATGTCACAAGATAAAATACATGTTAAAAGGGGGAACATAGGTGTGATCCATTTTTGAGTGTCTTCAAACTCTAGCAACTCATTTTTTAGAGGCTCAATATATACATTCATAACTTTAACTTGGTACTTACCTAGTTGAATTAACAACAATATTACATAATTATTATGACCATTTTACTACAAGATTTATAATCAAATTTAGATAACTATTAAATGATAAAGTACCTAGAATAATAATTTCCAACATAATGTGCTCCCTCTTTATTGAAATCCATGGAGGAAAGTTATTGTTGATAACAAAAATAGGCCACACCGAGTAAACAAATCTCAGCTCTCCAAATGGATTGACACCATCCACTACCAATGAAAGCTTGAGATTACAGGTTTCCTGTTTAAAGTGTGGCCACTTTTCCTCTATTTTCATAAATGATGAACTATCTATAGGCATTCGAATAATGTCATCTCAACTTTTATTGTGGGCATGGTAATCCATAAACTGGGCCAAGCTATTGCACCTGAATAATCGTTGCATATGTGGAATAATGGGAATATATAAAGAACCTTGTGAGGCAACTTTTTTGTTATTTGATTTGTTTGATATGTACTCGTATGACATTTAGGGAATTCTATTGCAAATCCATGTTCTTTATGATATATAATATGATCATTGGGACAAGCATCTATTGCTTGGTACTCCATTCAAATATCTTTCATAGTGGCACATAATTCTTGGTATGAACGAGGTAGAATATTTGATGGTGGTAACATATCAATCTACAAAAAAAAATATAAGTTATTAATATAAACAATATTAATGGTACATGATTCACCCTTTATTAGCTATAACGACATATATGACATACCTTAACATATGTGACATTGTTATGTTTGATAAACCATTCATAACCTTCAAGTTCACCAACAACAATAAAATAGAGAGAAGATTTGTTTGGGAGCCTTCGTAAAGGGTTGTGTCTTCCTTCTCAAGTAGCGGTATATAAGGGATGACATCAAGGTCATTTTGATCACCATAATCAACTACGCCAGTACCAAATGTTTCTTGGATCAATGTATTTGTACCATCATCTTCAAATGTATTTTCTAGCACATGATCGCCATCTTCCATGGGATCATTATCTTCAGCTTTGATATTTTTACCTCCATATTCCTTCACTTCAAAAACCACATTCTTCGGGTTTTGGTGGTCCATATCATGTGCCCTGGAGAGATCGACCTATATAAAAATGTTGAACATAAATAAACCATGATCCCAATCTCACCATCAAGTGATTTAATATATATATAAATTATTAAAATGATATAATGAACAACTTACCAATGGATGATAATCATGTCCCCCTTCAATGTGACCATTCTCCCTAAAATATCCCTTAGTTATTTTGATTAGAGATATTATAGTGTCTAAGACCTTACAAATTTTGTAGGGACAATAATAGTTTCCATCACCTTTTATTTTGAAGTTAGACCACAATCTAGTGATTCTCTCCCTATCTTGTTCTTCACTAATATTTCTGACACGATCCTTCTTCATAGGAAACAAAATTGGGCTATGGAAACTTCGGTCTATTACCTTCACAAACTAAGAAAAATGATGTCGAAAGTACACAAATATTCTTAAACCTAGTTATATATAGAAATTGAAAAGTTAGTTATGAAATGATGTTTTGGTATATTATACAAAATTGAAATTCTTTAACATAGAGACTTTCAACATCCACAATTCATCAATTACAAGATCCCAAGGGGGGTGCAATGGAGGTTTATAGAAAAATGGATTCTAAAAGACCTATACTTGGTCTTTAAATAATGTAAACATGGTCATTCAAGCCATTCAATGTAAACATTGCAAAAGATATATTGAGACTAATAAGTTTAAATCTTTAATTAAAACTTATTTAATCATTTATTGATTCTAGTTGTCTGTCTTCAGGTCTCATATGAGGATATTATAGAAGATATATTGATTATTGTTGTATGTAGCCCTGTGAGCTTATAAACTTATATTTACTAGTGATAATTGAGCCTTTAAGCCCTTACAAATTTTGTAGGAACAATAACATTTTCCATCACCTTTTATTTTCAAGTTAGACCACAATCTAGAAATTGTCTCCTTATTTTGTTCTTCAGTGATATTATCTAACATGGTCTTTCTTCATAGGAAAACAAATTAGGCTATCATGGAAAATTTGGTCTATAACCTTCACAAACTATGGAAAATGATATTGCAAGTACATAAGTATTCTTAGAACTAGTTATATAGAAGTTGAAATGTTAGTTATGAAATGATTTTCTAGTATAATATACCAAATTGAAATACTTGAAAATAGAAAAATTGTAAAACAAACCAAAACCATTGAACATTCAACATAGTAACACAATAAGTATCTTAGATCCCAACTAGAAACCACCTTATAAAATGCGGTTTCAGTCCATTTAGATCAAAATGTAAAGCTATGTAAGCCAAGATGATAAAAATGTCCTAGTTTTCCTATTACGAACCTGAATGGTCCAAGATGGTCAAAAGGTGGTGAAACTATGTATGGATGAGAATTATGCATTGGAAGGACTTATTAGAACATGGAAATTAGTTTTAGGTACAAATGGTATGATACCATCTTTGTGTATCAAAGCTTCTTTATCCAAATGAGACCAATGTCCCTTCTCTCTTCATTGTGATGGAGGTATGATATCAGGAGGGGACAAATAATGGCACACCCTACAGATCCACCCTACTCAACTACATGTGGAAGCAACAACAACATAGTGAGAGAGAGAATACAGGATCTTTCTTTTCGTTCAAATTAATTCATACATGTCGAGCTGTAAGGCCTTCCCATTTATGGCCAGATATTATAATGAATTACAGAAGTCCTCAAACATGTGAGGATCTATCAAAGATCTCTAATCTTCTATATTCTTACTTCTAACTGAACTGCCTCCTAAACTACAACCAAAAAACTACATTTATACAAGAGTCTACCAAACTGAGTCAGCCTTCAGATCCATAATTAATGGAAGGAAAGGTTAGACCTGGGACCACATGCTTCCTAATGATGGATACCAACATTAAATCTGTGACCCAAAATAAATGCACAAGTCAGCCTCAATAGGAACTCAAAATAAACCACTCGGTAAGCAAGGATGATCGACCAATAGAAAAGCATCACCAAGTGCTAGTAAAACAACCAACCACCCAGGAGATAACTGACCAAACTCGGTAACCAAAGGAAACTAACCAACATAGACAAACTTTAAAATCTTTTTGGTGATAGGATTTCCAAGGACCCGAGATGATCCTACATCAGACACCTAGGGTTATTTGAGAATGATTCTATGAATCATGAAGTAGGTATGATCTGAGCTGCATCCAACTCAGATTGTGAAATCCATGAAATATATTCAATTAGTTTGTTCTTCCACTTTACCAAATATTCCATATACTATTTTCCTCTTGTACTCCCAATTCTTGGCCCCAAAATCTTCTCAACTTCTTCATTCTACTTCTTAGGATAATCAATCAGTATTGTCATGTCTTCTTCAGGTTCATGAAACTCATACAAATCAATAATGTTGAAAATAGGTGATATATCCATATCATCAGGTAACTCAATCTTATATGCATTTCCACTGTCAAATTTCCTCAAAATCTTGCAAGGTCCAAACTTCTTCATTTTCAGCTTCCCATATGTGCCAATAGGAAATCTGCCTTTCTTCAAATAAACCATCACTTCATCACCAACATCAAAAGTATTATGTCTTCTTGATCTATTAGCTCTATCTTTGTATTTTTGATTACTCTCTTCTAGCTTCAACTTCACATCTTCATGCAATGTCTTCATGTATTTAGTAAACTTTACTCCTTCAGCACTTCTCTTTCTTTCATCAGCAAGGTCTTTCAAATCTAATATACCTCTCAGTTGTATGCCATTTACAATCTCAAAAGGTGTTTTTCTAGTACTCCTATTTACTGAATTATTGTATGCAAACTCTACTTGTGCCAAAAAAGAATCCCAATTACTTGGTGTGTCTCCAGCTGAAAATCTCAAAAGATTTCCCAAACTTTTGTTTACAACATTTGTCTATCCATCCGTTTGTGGGTGAAATGTAGAACTATATTTCAAGTCAGTACCCAACTTTCTCCAAAGAGTCTTCCAAAAGTATCCAACAAACTTACTGTCTCAGTCAGAGATAATACTCCTTGGTAATCCATGTAATCTGACAATTTCCTTAAAGAAAATATCTGCTACATGTACTGCATTTGATGTCTTTCTACAAGGTATAAAATGTGCCATTTTAGAAAATCCATCCACAACAACAAATATAGAATCATTAACTCTTACTGTCTTTGGTAAGCCAAGAACAAAATCCATACTAATGTCAATCCAAGGTTTCTCAGGTACATCAATCAGTGTATACAATCCAGTATTCTGACTAACTCCTTTTGCAACTTGACAAACTCCACAACTTTTCACAAATTTTTGAACATCTTTATACAACTGTGGCCAAAAGTATTTCTCCTTAAGCAAATTCAATGTTTTATCAACACCAAAATGTCCAGCCAAACCACCACTACGTTTCTCCTTTATCAAATTATTTCTCATTGGTCCTCTTGGTATACACAATTGAATACCTTTAAACAACATACCTCCTTGCATAAAATATTCATCCCATTGAGTACTCTATTGATCTTGAATATGTGCTCTGCACTTTCTCCGCGGCTCAGAAAAATCAGGATCAAAATCATAAGAATCCCTCATGTTATCAAAGCCTAAAATTCCAATTTTCATCTTGGTCATCAAAGATCTTCTTCTACTCAATGCATCGGCAACTCGGTTAGTGACTCCACTCTTATGCTTTATCACAAATGTATAACTCTGCAAATACTCAACCTATTTCATATGTCTCTGATTCAACTTATTATGACTACCCAAATACTGTAAAGCCTTATGATCAGTATACAACTCAAATTCATTCAACATCAAATAATGTCTCCATTTCTTTAGTGCTTGAACAATAGCATATAATTCTTGATCATACACAGAATATTTCCTTCTAGCATCATTCAACTTTTCACTAAAGAAAGCAAAAGGTTTACCTTCTTGACTCAACATAGCTCCAATTGCACTTCCACTCGCATCACATTCCACTTGAAATATAGGTAATGCCAAAATAGGCAATTCAACAACCTTCTGCTTTAGGTTCTCAAAACTTTTATCAGCTCCATGTGTTCACTTGAATTCTCTTTTGGCTTCTCTCATAGTCTCAGTCATAGCATTACAAATTGAACTAAAATTCCTTATGAACTTTTAGTTAAAACTTTCCAAACCATGAAAGGATCTTACCTCACTAGCATTCATAGGTGTAGGCCAATTCAAAATAGTTTCAACCTTTTCAGGATCCATTTTCAAATCATCAGCTAAAATCACAAATCCCAAATACACAATCTCCTCTTTCATGAATGAACACTTTTTTAGATTTATTAGCAACTTTTCTTCTTTCAATCTCTACAACACTTGTCTAAAATGCAACAAATGTTCTTCTCTAGTCTTACTGAATATCAGAATATCATCAAGATATACAATCACAAACTTATCCAAAAATTTATTGAAAACTTCATTCATCAGCCTCATAAAAGTACTTGGTGCATTAGTTAAACCAAAATGCATAGCCAACCACTCATACAAACCTTCTTTTGTCTTGAAAGTAGTCTTCCATTCATCACCTTCTCTGATTTTGATATGATGATACCCACTTTTCAAATCAATTTTGGTAAAATACTTTGCTCCAGTCAAACTATCCATTATATCATCCATTCTCGGTATAGGAAACCTATACTTCACTATTATCTTATTAATTGCTTTGGAATCAGTACACATTCACCATTCTCCATTCTTCTTAGGTACAAATACCATAGGTACTACACAAGGACTCAAAATTTCTTTGATCAAACCTTTCTCCAGCAACTCTTGAATCTGTCAGTTCAATTTCTAATTCTCAATAGGTGTCAATCGATGAGGTGCCTTATTTGGTAAACTAGCTCCAGGGATTAGATCCATACAATGATCAATGCTTCTCTTCGGTGGAAAACCATCAGGTACATTGTTAGAAATGATTTCACTATACTCAGTGAGTAACTTATCAATCTCCTCAGGAACACTATCCTCTATTTTCTTACTCAGTTTGTTAGGAATCATAGCAAAACATACGTCATTCTTCTTCAAATCCTTAACAAAATTTCTTCTCTCCATCAAAAAAACTTTCACAGATGTGCAAACATTACTAACAAGTTCTTCCAGCAAAGGTAACAATATTTTTCTTCTCCCATCAACCCAAATAGTATACTTATGCAATCTTCCATCATATATAGCATGTCTATCATATTGCCAAGGTCTACCCAGCAAAATATGACAACAATCCATAGGCATGATATCACATAACACCTTATCATAATACTTTCCAATCTTCAAATTCACATAACATTGTTCACTTACCAAGAGTGTATGCTCATCTTTGATCCATGAAATATGATAGGGCTTCGAATGTACCAACCTTTTCAACTACAATTTTGTGACCATTTCCTAAGATCCCAGATTCTCTGATCTACCACTGTCAATGATTACCTTCCAAACTTTGTCAGAAACTCTACATCTGGTCTTGAACAAAATTTTCCTTACCGGATCTTCCTTTTTACTTTCATTCCAAAGTGCTCTCCTTACCATCAAGTTATTTTCCTTCTTAGGTTCATTCGGTGAATCTTCTTGCACCAAAGCATGTCTAATGTTACCAGTCTTCTTACTTGCACATGTACATTCAAAAGATCTATGTCCTTCTTCTCCACAATTATAACAAGTTCCTCAAAAAATTCCTCTATTATAACCACCTCGGTAGTTACTACCTCTGCCTCTAGATGAACTTTCACCTTTCCACTTGGTCTTGCCTTTATCTAGATTTGTCTTTTCTAGTTCAAATCTACCATTTTCACCATGAGATCTGCCTCTTCCTCTAGGGAATCTACCACCTCTACCTCTTTGTCTTTGCTCATGTCTCTTATTCAATTTCTCCTCTACTTTCAATGCAAATTGATAAGCCTCTTCAATTTTCTCCAATTTGACTAAACTGATTTCTTCTTGGATGGCAACTCTCAAACCATTCAGGTATCTAGCAATTCTTTCCACATCATCTTCATCATGTCCAGATCTGATATCTAATCTATAGAATTCTTTAGTATATTCCTTTATCGAGCTATCTTTCTTCCTTAGACTTTGCATTTGCCTAACTAGGTTAATATGATAATCAAAAGGTAAGAACTTTCCTTTCAACACATCACCATTTTATTCCATACCTTGATTTTGTCTTTTCCTTTCCTCTTTTTGTCCAGCTACAGATGTTCCCACCATAAGGATGCATGACCTTTCAACTTTGTGCTTGCAATTTTCACCTTCTTGTCTTTAGGTACATTTTCATACTCAAAGTACTTTTCCATCTCAGTGATCCAATCCACCAACTCATCAAAATCCAATTTTCAACCATACTCAGGAGGATTAAAATGTGGTGTAGATTTTAGACTTGTCAAATCCTTCAAGAATCTTTCTTTACCCTGATCCATCACAGGTGTAGGTTCTACATTCACTTGTTCTTCCTCAATTTCATCATCACTAACATCTTCAAGATGTCTTCCTCTTCTCTGGGTTATTTCAACAACTTCTAATCTAGCAACAAGTTGTCTCAACATGTTTGTCAATCCTGGATCCACATCTCACCTCCCACTAACGATCTTGAAAACCCTCTGCAATTGTAGGTCAAGTCAGAATTTTCCACCCCATAACAATTCAACTAGGGCTTCGTAAGAAGGAACCTACAAATCTAGATTTGCAAACCTAAATCTAGATCTCACCTCACTCTGATACCACTTGATGCAGGCATGGACTAGGAGGGTCCAAATAATGGCACACCATACAGATCCACCCTTCTCAACTACACATAGAACTAACAACAACACAGTGAGAGAGAGAATGTAGGATCTTTCTTTTTATTATGTTCAAATTGATTCATACATTATGGGCTGTAAGGCCTTCCCGATTATGACCAGATATTACAATGAATTATAGAAGTCCTCAAACATGCGAGGATTTGTCAAAGATCCCTAATCTTCTATCTTCTTACTTCTAACTGAACTGCCTCCTAAACTACAACTAAACAACTACATTTATACAAGAGTCTACCGAACTAAGTCAGCCTTCAGATCCATAATTAATGGAAGGAACGGTTAGATCTGGGACCACATGCTTCCCAATGATGGATACCAACATTAAATCCATGACCCAAAATAAATGCACAAGTCAGCCTCAACAAGAACTCAAAATAAACCACTCGGTAAGCAAGGATGACCGAGCAAAAGACAAGCATCATCGAGTGCCAATGAAACAACTGACCGCCCAGGAGATAACCAACCAAACTTGGTAACCAAAGGAAACCGACCAACAAAGACAAACTTCAAAATCTTTTTGGTGACATAGGATTGGCAAGGACCCAAGATGCTCCTGCATCACATTAGAACTAGTGGTGTATAGGTTTCTTTGCATCGATTCAATATAACACTCAATTATGTGGTCTACCCAAATGATGCAAAGCACCTCTACACCCCTAATTCAATTGAAGTAAAAGGAATTTGATTCCATTTAGATAAAGAGGCTTCAGAATAGAAAAATGGTATCCTACAATTTCTTCCTAAAAAGAATTTCCAAGGTATTGTATAAGCTCTTTCCTATGATCTATTGGTGTAGAGAACCTAATTACCTAAGGAGTGTGGGTTTGGGTCTATGGATAACTACCATTTGAATGTAGGTTAATAGTTGATCTCTACCGCAAGTTATTTCTTCAAAAGCATCTCATCAATATTGACTATCATCATTAACATAAAAATTCATGGTGTATATCACAATTTTCTCTCTTTTACATACTTGGGATCATTATTTATGCCTTTCTTATCTTTACAAATGTTCACTATTCTTAACCCTTAGTAATCTTGGTACAGGAGTACCTAGAGCATAGTGGTCACCAAGAGGCCCTACTAGATATCCAAGAATAGATGAAGTCTAATGAGAGGTCTAAAAGGTCTTAAGTCTATGTAATTTGGCCAATAGAGCTACAAAGTGTTATGAGATGCACTAAAAGTGCCAAAATGATGTAATATTTCCATGTAGGAAAAATAAGGCCTAAAGGGCTAATGTAATGGTCTAAGGGGTAGAAGTAGAGTTTTGATAAGTGTTTTATATTTTGTAGGTCTTTAAAAGACCATTATTATGTAGTGAGGGTCATTATTTATATGGTTGTCAAGTTGACAACTTGACAACACTTTAAAAACCTTTGAAATTACAAAAAATGGGACAGTTAGTTTTAACTGATTCCAGTCGATTCAAGGGTAGTTTCAGATGTTGTTGTGGGTTCTAAGGGACCAAAAGAGTCTATAAATAATGTAAATCATGATGGCATAAAAGAGGGAGTCGATGTAATAGGTTTGGATATCAATAAAGTTGGTTATCTCTGCATTTTCCATGTTTTGACAATAAAAACAATCATCTTCAACTGTGTTTTCTTAGGTCTAATGCTATTATCTTGAAATATTTTTTATTTGGGATGTTTCTACATTGAGTTAAGAATATTTTGGTTAAAAAAAAATATCAGGTTTTGAGAGAAAACTACCAAACCCTCAAAATAGGGTGACCCGAGAGTACCTAAAATGTAATAAATTTATTGTTTACATGAGTCAAGGCCCCATGTTTGGAAGGAAGATGGGGGAAAATGTAAATTACCTATCCTCGGTGTTGTAGGAGACCATGCATTTTTTGGCACATTCTTGAATGTAGGAAAGAAGTGATTATACAATCTCAGAGAGAAGGGTTTTGAATATCACAGTAAGAGTTTGAAGGCTTGTCTAATAAATTGATGAAAGTTATGGTCTTGGAGAATTTAATGAATTTTGGAGGGATAGTATACTTCAAGTCTATGGTATTGAGGGAGGCAAGGTGCCCAAGGGTAGGGCTAGGCAGTGAAGGTACAGAGAATATTTTAGACTGTCATAGTTAGGACTGTAAGTTGAAGAATTATTTATTTTATTAGCCTATGATGGATGTTATTGAATATGGCATATAATGGATGTTGTACCACTTATCATTTAGGGGTAATTTTTCTTAGCCTACATCTTTCTCTTCTAACCCTTATTGTTGATGATAAAATTTAACTTGCAATTATTTTTATTTCTACTTATGTGGAAGAAAATACCCATTGTATTATTCTCTTTTTTATGTAGATTCTTGTGAAGAAAAATATGCTAAAGGTTGATCACACATAAGGGTATCTAGTGTTTTCCATTCTATTGTGTGAACTTTTTATTCTTTTATGTTTGAATATTTACTTTAGATGCATGTTTCTGAGTCCTTATTTTGAGATACACAATCATTCTATAATTTATGCACCTTGAAGTGGGACAAAATATAATGATAAAATCAAGAAACCTCCACAAACATTTAATTTTTTATTCATTTTGAAATAATGCCTTAATGAAGATACACATAAAAATTGACATAATCTTGTAAGATTACTAATCCTTTGCATATCCTATATACATATATTTCCACAATCTAGAACCATGTCTTATCTAATCCTACATATACTCCCATAATTCTTACAATATATTGCACCCTCTATATATATTCATTAATTTCCTAAATCAAATTTACTATTTCCTTGAATGAATAATACCAATCGATACAAAATTAAAGGCATAGCTAAGAATCCAATCCCTAAGATTCTAAAGTTGATATCAAAGTTAGGTTAATTCATGCTTATTTGTTTTCCACCATTAAGTGATTTGGTACAAGTTTGATGTGATTTATCATATTATATATTTATATTTATAAGAATCAACAACATCCATTTATGACACACAATAATTATTGATTAACATTTACATTAACAAATAAAACATGTTTAAAACATTTCAATTGATATATTAAAAATAATTAGAACCTATATAATCATTCCAAAATACTTCCATATTTAAAAATTATTATAATCAAATTATTTTCATAATGATACGTTTAATCCTATCAAAAAAGTCAATCTATGAGAACATGACCTTTATTTTATTATTATAAGAAAAATTAACCTAAAAGAACAAGATATTATTCCTATATCATTTATAAAACTAAATATCATTATCCATCACATTTATTTGTCAATTACAATTAAAATCAATCTATCTATTTTTGTCAGTTCAAATCAAAGAAACCAAAAGAATCTCCAAGGGGTATGAAGGAGGGCATTTATTCCTCCAATCTTAGCATTTCCATGAGCCTGAAAATCAAGATCAAATGTTCATAAGATAAATAACTTGGATTGCCTAGCCTTTGTGGAGATAATAAAATTACAAGGAACATAATTAATAGTGGAATATCTTGTTTTTGAAATAATATTGAGTGATTCAAGAGCTCTTGAATCACTCTTTCACATCATGCACCACCACTCTCTTTTGATGTTTTTAGTGTTATCTTCATCAGTAGGAAAGGAGTACAAGTTAAGCATTATTCTTGGATTGACATGGCCTTGGCCAAGTTTTATGTTTTGTCAAGCTCAAAGGGAGAACAAAATCCTATTCCATAGCATAGCATCTTGCTGAGTCACCTCTTCTCCTATAAAAAACAAACACTGCAACATTATTCTATGCTATGCTATATTATTCTCACCCACATATCTTTCACTTATAATTTTATACACATATCTTTTGCCCTTATGCTTTACATGGATTGTTTGGGTTAATAAAGATAATTGAATTACATATGATAAATGTATTGAAATAAATATAATGGTTAAGCACATTAAGTTTTATAATTGCATAGAAATGATGTTCATGTTGTTTTAAATATTTTTGTCATGGTATAAAACTATTTATTCCAAGTGTACGCACCCTAATTTGGTATCGCTGATTTTGGCCAATGTGCTTTCTAGACTAGATAAATACTCATACCCTAGGGCCTAGGTATTTGAACTTCATCTTAGCTAAGATCTGATTAAATAAAATACAAACTATATCCTCCAATGCATAGCTAAACAGATCTCAAGGAAGTCTTAATTCCAACAAGCAATTTTATCCTAGGCGATTATTCATTAAATTGGTCTATCAAATGCAATTTTTTATTTTGCAGGTGACAAGATGTAACCATTTGTGTACCTCTATTCCTCTATTTTTTCCAATGAGACACCTATGAAGGATTCATGGTTAAACTAGGGCATACCCTACCTTTGAATGACTTCATACTCCTTTTCTCCCACAACAGACTTAACATCAAATGATTCGGCTTTCACTTTTTTTTTCTTGTATACTAGCCCGTAGAAGTCATAATTCCAATGGTCTACCAAATAGCCATCATAATTCTAACTTCATTGGGGAGAATTACAAAAAAAAAAACCAATTCAGAAAAAAGTGTATCCTCCGTGGAAAGTTGTAGTAAAAAAATAACACCAAATGTATTAGTTGAGGGTTACTATGTGTACAGATAGGCTTTTACTCTTCAATACTTTGGAGAGTTGATGAAGTCTCTAATTTGGTGGGACTAGTAGTTTGGGCTTACTTACCTCTTTTATCTTTGGTGGGGAGGTTGAAGTTGTGGGAAGGATCATTCAGGTTTATGGAAAGGGGTTGGGGGTTGGTTATCTTTCTCCCCTTGGCTCATGTTTGTGGTTTATGGTAGGGATTCCTTCTATTAGGATTTTGGTACAGTGGAGGCTTGGTGTCGATGGGCATGTCATGCCCTCATCATACCTTTTATGGTGGGTCATGCATTGGTTGTTGCGTATGATGAATTTATGGTTTGGGGTTATACCTATTGAAGTTACTTCTCATGAAGATGGTTTAGCAGACTTGTATTTACCTCTCTGGTTACTACCCTAAGATTTGTGATTTTAAACTAAACCATGATGGAAGTTGATGTGTATCATGGTTCTCCTTTTGTTGTTTTTGTTGGATTGGCCATTTCTGATGGTATGGATAGTGGTCATGTTTTCTCTTGTGGCCAGTCATTTGCTAGAAGTTTTCAAGGGCACATTTTGGATGGTTATTTTTGGTTAACGATTGTAGCAAGTCTTGGGGCTGTTTTGTTGGCCATTTGGGGATGTGACACAATTAGTTTTCTCCTTCCTTTTACAAATTTCCTATGGAGGTGGAAGTGTCTTCTATCGAGGGGGTGATCTTTTTTGTGACTAAGGAGGTTCATAACTTTATGTGGGTTTCATTTTTCTATAATTGGATGGACATGGATTGAATTGCCAATGTTCCTTTCTTTCAATTGGTCTCTTCCTCTTCTTCCACTATAGAGGTTGACTCCTTTTATATTGAGGTGGAAAGGAGTATGATAGAGAGGAAGTGGATCTTTAGTTGGAGTGATGTTGGCTTTCACTACATGTTGGTTTGGGATACCATTTTGGTTTCCATTTTGCCCTATGGGTTGCTGGCAAAGAGTTATTAGTGGCTTATTTTGGCCTCTCCATTGTAAGTGGCCTAATGTGGCCTATTGTTTTCCTAGTGACCCTTTTGTAGAAGCTTATAAACTATTTTAGATGTGCGCTCGGTGGCCTTGTCTATAATTTCCAACAAATTTGTTGTTGTGTTGTTAATTTGTTGACAACCTCTTGGTTGTATTTTTGTAAGGGTCAGCCCCCTTATCTAGTTTCTTTTATTATAAAAAATAGTTAAAACATTAATAAATCAATTCAAACATCTTTTATTATTATTCATAATTTCATTAAAATACATAAACTAGCACTTGCACCTAGAGGAGGTTCAAGGGATAAGTCAATAGGAAATTATAGGTAGAATTTAAGTATACTTTATACTACAAACTCATCACCTTTTTTGCCCTTTCCATCTCTTTTGTAAAATATAAAATAATTTTTTATATTAAAATATAATTATTTTATAATAATTCAAATATTAATAAACTAATTTATATTTAAATTATTTCTAATATTTATAATAGTATTTATAATTTCACAAAAATACATAAATAATAAAAAAGTTTAAACTTAATGAAAAATAATCCTTTAAAAAAAAAGAAAAAGAATGATTAGAATAAAGCTAATTTTTCTTTTTAAATAATTTTTATTCTTTCTTAAAAAATTTAAAAAATAATATCTTAATAAAAGAAGAAAAAATTAAAAGATATTCTTATAAAAAGAAGATAATATAATAATATATATTTTTCTTTTATCACATTCTTTTTCTTCTTAATTATATTTAAATATGTATATTTTTAAAATTTTCTATAAGAATGGAAATCATTACAATCTTCTTCTTTTTTTTTTTTTGATCGGTAAAAGGCCGAAGCCCTAGACATTTTTTATTAATATAAATAGTTATATTACAATGTGACCCCGCTCACTGCAGGCACTGGTAGGAAAGAGCAGGGCTGAGAAAACCTCCAGCCTTGCCCGGGACCATAGGTCTTGACCTTATACAAAAATTTACATGGGCATACCCACGACTCGACAATTGTCAAGATTTTTAAAAATACATATTTTCCATAGGCATACCCATGGCTTGATACCTATCGAGATTTGTACATATTTTACGTAGGCATACCCATGTCCCGAAAAAACTCTAGATTGCTTTTTTAAAAATCATGAATTATACATAGAATGGCGATTAGACAAGGATTACATCATTTGTACAATTGAAGCAGAGTTTCTGATCCTCCTACTATGTCAAGTATATATGTTGAACATCCGAATGATAGTCCTTCCTGAAAAAAACAAGACAAAATTCCTTCGAGACCAAGGTTAACCTGCATCAAGAAAAAATTCTACATCTCGGCTATATAACCTATCTAAGAATATTTGATATTGACTATGAAGCCTGTAGTTAAACACTTTTATTATTGACAATATAATACTAGAAACAAATACTCTTGTGATTAAAAACCCTTACTGCTAAAGATTAACAATTCCTGCCACGAGAGTCTTAACATTTTAGGCATATTTACAGTAGAACTAAATATACTCCTCAGTACTATACTAGTGCTCTGACTAATTTCAAGTCATACCTAGCTAACTATCGGAAAGAAGATAATAGCAGAGTTCATTATGGGCCTCTAATATTTACATCATTCAGAAAAAGCTGCAATGATTTCCAATCTCCTCAAATTGTAAGGCAAAAAATAATTAGTTTGAACATATGGTTATATGTATATGTAGATTATATATATATAAGCATGTGTTCATACCCTTACCGGATCTATGAGATCTTCCAAGGCTTATCCAATATATAAATATATATTTGCAAAGCTCTATATATTAATA
The DNA here is from genome assembly GCA_027943335.1 of Chamaecyparis obtusa. Lineage (NCBI taxonomy): Eukaryota > Viridiplantae > Streptophyta > Pinopsida > Cupressales > Cupressaceae > Chamaecyparis > Chamaecyparis obtusa. The sequence continues at coordinate 433,640 of BSBK01003992.1, forward strand.
TATGTATACTATCATTAGTATACCTATATTTATGACTCTTATATATAAAAGTAACAGGAAAGAGAAGAACGCCTAGTACTGTAAGCCAAACATACTTTGAAGCCCTGTTAGTTATTATATATAAGCCATTTTGAAATACTCATAGGAGGAAGCTAGAATTTATATATAAATATATATATACAAACACCTGTATATATATATATATATATATATATATATATATATATATATATATATATATATATATATATTTATATATATATTTATATATACCATAAAAACATATGTCCCTGTCTCTTGATACTACATTCTCAATTAAGGAAATGATTCAATTGCAAGTTGCCCATTAAAGCAAGTAATAACTTTATTTGTTGCTCAATACATCCCCAGTTCTTATCATACATGTATCCTGTGCTGAATGTTCCAACTTAATTTTAAATTTCCTAGCTAAATTATTTCCCCTTTTAGATTATTTTCAGGAGGTGATCAAATGTATATAAATATAGATATACTATTATCAACATATCTATATTTATATATATTAAACTATAAAAGGTAACAGGATTGAAGACTTCCTGATTCTGATGTTGCAAATCGTTATATCTTAGCTTTAGGCATCAGTATATATATCTATATATACTATTACTAGTATATATATATCTATATACCTAATATATACTCTGACTTTAGGATCCTTTAACTTAATATAGGAATACCAATTGTGACTAGGTTCCGTACTGTATTCTCAAATGCATGCAATTTTACTAACTGTGCCTCATCTTCTGCAACACGAAATGCTTCCCTGAGTAAAAACAATGCTTAGAAGACCTTGCTAGCTTAAAGTAAGATAAGATGGTATATACATACATTTATATATACATCTATATAATTTGCATATATATAAGTGTATGTACATACCATTATCCTGTCTGAGGACATCATTGTAATACCCCAAAAATGGGCTATAAGTTCATTAACCTCCTACATCTACAAATCGAACAAAATCGACATCAAAGTCCTAATCTAAGGCACATCTAAACATCATCGAATCCTAATTGATTATCTTAAATTCTGCATCGGGGAATATTCCTAGCAATATTCCTAATTATCTTTAATTTAATGATTATTTGGCAATAAATCACATTTATCCTAAGTTTGATTAATTGAATATTTTCATATTTAATTAATTAGATTTAATATCTTGCCACTTAATTGTGTAATTAAATTTAATTCTATCTATTATTAATTGTATTATTTAATTTTGACAATAAATCTAATATCTTATGAATAATTGATTAAATTCTTATTTAATTAATTAAAGCAAGTTGTCATATTTAATAATATAGTTTTTAATAAAAGTTTGATTAAATAATTGATTAACCCATAAATCAATTATTTATTTTCAAAAAGCAGTTAAGTTGGAAATAAATCACTTTATTTATTTAATTAATTCATAAATAAAACATGTACAATCATAAAAGCAGACAACTATCAATTATCAAAAAGCTGATCTAAACTCTATTTTGAGTTAAAACTTAGCTTTTGCATGTTTTTGTGAATTAAATTATCTTTATTTTTAGATAACTCAAAAATCAAGCTAAGTTAATCTGAGTGATTTATGGCTTTCTTCCATGCACCTCCAAAGCCCTGGATTTCTATAAAATCAAGACTCAGCTCTTCATAATTCATCTCTCAAATTTGCATCCATAGGATCCACGAATTTGCATTCTCACGCTGTCGAATTGGAGTCTAAAGAATCATCTTTGCGAATCCAAGCTATTGTGAGATCTTTCTAGTTTTGAGCATTGCATATCATTTAACATAGATTCATATCATTTTTCATTCTTATTGCATAGAAAATCCAAAAAAATAGCTTAATTGCATTCAATTCATATCTAGATCAATTGCATTCAAATCCTTCATTTAGGTGTCGTCTAGGTCACTGATCTCGATCACAATATGAGAACATCAATCTCGCACCTACTAGAAGGCAGTAAATCACTTAGTTAAATTAGATTTCAATTTTGCATGATTTTGATTTTTGTTAACCTCTAATATTTTACTGAAGTGTTGTGTCTACAAATCAGGTACAATTTTCACACACACAATCATTAATATAGCACTTAGCAAGGTTTGTTAAGAAAAATATGAATATATGTATATACCTATACATATATTCATATACTCTTACCCATGTCTAGCTGTGTAGCAAAATAGTAAAAGTATCCATTGACCCCCTTCCCAGGGGCATCACCTTAGGGATTTTATTAACTCCTTACAGTAACATAATTAACATGACTTAGTCCATATAATGATAACAAATTAGCTATGAATACCTTCATGTCAAAGGGAATCCGATCATGATTATCATTTCCAAGTATTTGCTCTAAGAGTGTATAATAATGTCAACCATGTATTATTGAGACACCCTTTAATCTGTTGTTGTGAAAGTATTGTTGCCCAAAATTTCCCTATCATTCCCTTTTTGGCTGAATCCTGTTTGTTCCAAGAAATGCTCAAGTGTCAAGATCCTTTGTGTTTTCTGCCTTTTGGCCTGAAAACCCAGTGTGTTTTCGACCTTCTCTCTGAAGGCTCAGGATGTTTTTGACTTTCGGTCCAAAAATTCTCTGTGTTTTCGACCTCTAGTTTGAAAACCCTCTATGTTTTCGACCTTCAAGTGTGCAACTCCGACCAGGTGGGTCCTAGTTCCTCATAGCCGTGCAAGTGCAGTGGAGATCTGACGGCTGTCGCATAATCTCATGGAATCTTTCGAGCCCATGAGATCATGCGACAACGGTCAGATTAGAATCTCAGTGGGTCCACATTTTTTGAGTGAGGTGGCATATTTCCTAAGTGCGCTATCGTGACCAAGTGGGTCCTAGTTTCTAACGTCACCGTGGGGCCAGTCAGCAATCAAGCAAACAACAAGCCACCAGTGGTCAGTGGTTAACATCTAACGGTTGGTTGCATGATCGCATGGGCTCTTCCAAGCCCATGTGACCATGTGACAAACCGTCAGCGGTCACAGTTAAGGCAGTTCACAATGGTTTCGGTGGTGCAGTTTCATGCTTGTTGCATGATCGCATGCGGCTTCCCAAGCGCATGCGACCATGCGACAAGCCTCTAGTGGTCAGTAGGGACTATGACTCTGGAGGTGGGTTCGTGGATGGTGATGTATCCATTTGGACTAAGGTAAATGCATAGGATTTAGCATTTGATTCCACCTTTCTGGATATTTCCCTATCATTCCCTTTTTGGCCGCATCCTGTTTGTTCCAAGAAATGCTCAAGTGTCAAAACCCTCTATTTTTTCTACCTTTTGGCCCAAAAACCCAGTGTGTTTTCGACCTTCTCTCTGAAGGCTCATGATGTTTTTGACTTTCGGTCCAAAAATTCTCTGTGTTTTCGACCTCCAGTTTGAAAACCCTCTGTGTTTTCGACCTTCAAGTGTGCAACTCCGACCAGGCGGGTCCCAGTTCCTCATAGCCATGCAAGTGCAGTGGAGATCTAACGGCTGTTGCATAATCTCATGGAATCTTTCAAGCCCATGAGATCATGCGACAACGGTCAAATTAGAATCTCAGTGGGTCCACATTTTTTGAGTGAGGTGGCATATTTCCTAAGCGCGCTATCATGACCAGGTGGGTCCCAGTTTCTAACGTCACCGCGGGGCCAGTCAGCAGTCAAGAAAACAACAAGCTGCCAATGATCAGTGGTTAACATCTAATGGTTGGTCGCATGATCGCATGGGCTTTTCCGAGCCCATGAGATCATGTGACAAATTGTCAGCGGTCACAATTAAGGCAGTTCACAATAGTTTCAGTGGTGCGATTTCATGCGTGTCACATGATCGCATGTGGCTTCCCAAGTGCATGCGACCATGCGACAAGCCTCTAGCGGTCAGCAGGGAATATGACTTCGGTGGTGGGTCCGTGGACGGTGATGTATCCATTTGGACTGAGGTAAATGCATAAGATTCAACATTTGATTCCACCTTTCTAGATAAATGCAACCTCTGAAAGCCATTGCTCGATCACTCTTAATGTAGTAGGTGCTGAGTCTAGTGTCCATGTTTCCTCTATGAAACTATAAACAATAAAACTTTTTATAAATAACCATTGTTCGGTTATTCTGGACTTTTCCAGAAGACTCCTTCCCTTGTTCGAGATCCTTCCGGACTTCACTCAAATAAGTGGGGTGGTATTTCTCTTTGCATAATACCCTTTTCCTTTGTTACCTGGAGCCTAGAGGCTACAAGCTAACATTTCTCATTCCTTGAATAACTTGATGGCATTCACACCTGTGAACTGTAATCAGTATTTATGAATCCAAAACTTACTCTTGAAACAATATCTTCTTGCCTAGATGCTATTTATCCGGTTGGAAATTGCCTATTAGTGAGTCTTAATGAAATGATCTCTAATCAATGACTGTATAAAGGTATAGGAGCATCTGCTATACATCATGAAGCTATATCTTCTTATATCGTACTGAAACATAAAACATCTCCTACATGGAGAGTCTCAAACTTTGATATTATGCTTATAGACATACATGCTTATCTATCATTATTATCATTGGCAAAATCCCACTAATGATGATAATGATAACTTCCCCAAGCAAACATACAAGTAATGCACTAAGCTTCTAGCTTCGGCTATTATTCAATAAGTAATCACTAGTTGAAATGATAACAAGGAGAAAAAGGATTAATTTCTGATTCCCTGCCGGTTCATGATGAGCTCACGAGTATAAGAGATGATGATCCAAATTTATGCCTTGCTGGTAGTTTTTCACCATGGAATGGGAAAACTGAGTGCATTTAATTATGATTATATTTGCAAGTGCTCTGCTATTTATTATGCTACCTGTAAAAAAGGCTCTGCAAACACTCAATACCTGATGCACACCTCTGAATAAAAAGGTGTACTATGTATAGAATATAAACCAAGTTTGTAGGTACCTACATCCCTTACTCGAATACCCCAGCCCATCCCTATCCTCCTTTCTTAGCTGAGTTTTACAAGTAATAATTTTTAGTTGCTTGGGGCTCTTCAAGCAAGGCCGCTAATACTAGTATCTACCTATAGCCAAATTTAATGTCTTTGGGCTAAATGACCTCCTATAATTTGTACTAATCCCCATATAACTACTACAAACCTATTGTTTAGTAGAAATTCATATTAATTGGAATGTTACTACATCTGTGTTAAAACCAAAAAAGTTTGTTAGAATATAAGCCTATGTAGATTATTAGATATAGCGATCCATAATTGTAACTCCATTGGCTCCTAGATTGGCTAGCTTATCTGCCTCTGTATTACCCTCTCTATATGTGTGTCTTATTTCATACTTCGAGATCCCCTTGATAGCTTGGTTAATCTCTTCTATTTTCGAGTTAAGGGACCAATTGGGAGTTTTCTTGTTTCGAATGGCATTGATGATAATTTGTGAATCTCCTTCAATAACTACTTTGGATAAGTTGATCCTCCTACATAATTTTAAACCTTCTAAGGCCGCTATGCATTCCGCCATGTTATTCGTGGAAGGGTTTATGGGACTGGAGAACTTAGCAATATCTTCTAACTTCCAATTGTGAATAATCCCCCCAATACCTGCTACCCCGGGGTTACCTCTAGAAGCTCCGTCAAAGTTAAGTTTATACCATCACTCTCTCAGAGGGATCCATTTGCAAGAAACTCGGTCAACCTTCACTTTGGGTCCCCCTTTGCCATATAGGGGAGGAATATCTAATTTTGGCCATTTTGCTCTGATTTTGTTATCCCAATTCTTGAATGTCTCTTCATAGCTTAGCTTGTTTCTGAGATTACTATTGATTTTTCTACTATTGATGCTTCTATTTTATTTGTGATTGAACTCCATGGTAATTTTTGACCTGTGAAAATCCTCCTATTTCTTTCTTTCCATAATTCCCAGGCAACTATTGCCGGGGAGATGGTCCATATATCCTTATATAGATTATCTTTATAAAGTGATGGCCATGCTTTAAGGTTACTTAATAGATCAACGTGGAGAGCAGACTTCTAGCCTAAACATTGATGAAGCCAATTCTAGTAGTTTTGGGCATATGGGCAGTTGAGGAGGATGTGATTAACATCCTCAGATTGACTCTCACACATGGGGCATCTGGACAGCCCTTCAAAACCCAATTTCTTAAATCTGTCTGCTGTCAGAATTTTATTTTGCAAGGCAGCCCATAGAAACATACCCGCTTTTGGGAGGCCAGATTCATTCCAGCAAAGGTTCAGAGGGATATCTATATCATCCATCTTCTGTTCTTGGATAATGGTATTGTAGCCCTCCTTTACGAAATAATTACCATTCTTTGATCCTACCCAAATTAGTCTGTCTAATCTATTTTTAAGTACAACTTCTCTCTTTTCCATTATTGACGTAAATTTCTACTTCTCCTGCCATACAAAGTCAATTTTTTCTCAATTGCTCCATTTATTACTCTCTTTCTTACATATATAATCCTTGAGAAAGATGCCTTTGACTCTTTTACATTCTTCCATAAACTCCATGGAAAAACCCAAATTGCTAAGGGGAGTGAGACTTGCCCACAAATCCTCCCAAAAAAGAACTTGATCCCCTACACCTACATCCCACGATAAATAGTTATTAATAATTCCTCTACATTCTTTGATGAAATTCCATATCTTGGATCCTTTGACATGTGTGGAGGACCTGAAGATTTTGATGGGATCCACATTGAGAATGTATTTCTATAATAATATCGACACCCATTTACATCTAGATTCCTTATACATTCTCCATATAAGTTTAGCTCCCAGGGCTTGGTTTTTCCGTAGAAGGTTTTTAATGCCGAGGCCTCCCTTAGAAACAGGTTTACATAAGGTATCCCATTTTATTAGGGCAAGTTTTTTGTCTTCTGATGGGCCTTGCCAATAAAATTCTCTAAACATTTTATCTAGTTTCTTTTTAATATTTATTGGTAAAGGAGAATTGACATCTGGTACGTGGGTATAGCCAAAAGGACCGACTTGATCATAATTGTCCTACTTGCCTTTGTTAGCCATCTTCCTTTCCATGAGCTCTTCTTATTTTGGACTTTGGTAATCACTTGTTGCTAGAGTTTGGAAGATAGGAGACCTTTATCCAGGTCAATGCCCAAATACTTACACGGAAACTTGCCAATTTTATAACCCATCAACTTACAAATCTCTCTTTCTACTCTCGGTGAGGTATTAATGAAGAAAATTTCTGATTTAGTGGGGTTAACCCACTACCCTGAGGCTTTCATGTAAATAGTTAGGTTATCTTTAAATGCTTTAGCTTCTTGACAGTTGGCTTGACCAGGTAGAATCGTATCATTTGCAAACTATTGGTGTGTGATATTTGGAATGTTTTTAGCGACCTGTAGACCTGAGATCTTTCCTTCCAAATGTCTCTTTGTTATAGATCTTCCTGAAGCTTCTGCCGAAATCATTACAATCTTATCTACAAGCATTGAAATAGTTTTTGATTCTTCAAATTTGCTTGGAAAACTTTTCAGCACCAAAAAGTTGATTTGAAAGTGGTTTCATGGGTGGTTTTTGTGAACCAAAAAGTGTGATCACTTATATAAACCATTACACTTGATGGAATCCATGATGAAGGAAATCTCAAGAAGCGACTTATAGCTTCTTATCCATAGCATGCAAGAACCATGTAGATTAAGATGGTGGCTCTCGGACGAACCCAATAAGTAAGACCCCTACAAGGTGCACCATAGAATGGAAGATTCAAATGATAATGCAAATTAATCTAAGATGATATGCAAGATCTAAGCTAAAATGATATGCAAGAAATACAAAGAAAGTAGATCTAAACTAGATGGATTAAGATGGATGCAAGAAAGAAAATGAAAAAGATAAGCTAAATGATTATGCAATGAAGATGCAAGAATGCAATAACTCCAAGATGCCAAGATTGCAAGACTCCAAGATTCTAAGATGCTAAGATGCCAAGACTCCAAGAACTTGCAATAAGATTTCAATAACTCAAGAAGTTAAAGAATTCTATGAGGATGGGGGATCGACTAAAAGTGAGGAGAGAGTCTCCTTTTAAAATATTTAGAAATGAGTGGATGGTTAAGATTTAGAGGCAAAAAGAATGAGCAAGGGTGGAGATTAAATCTTGGTTGATCCATGTACTCAAGATTCTCAAGAGGCAAAATCAATGGACATGATTAAGAGGCAAAATAATAAGTGGTTGAGATAAAGAGGCAAAAGCCTTTTTGAAAAGTCAAAAGATTACATCTCAATGGAAAGTGCACTTTTTTTAATTTATTTATTTTATTATTTATTATTTTTAGCAAAGTGGTTTCCATTATTTAATTAAAAGATTTTTATTTGATTAAAAGGGTTTTTTATTTAATTAAAATGGGACATGTTCTTTTAATTAAATGTGGCTTAGGATAAAGTGATTTTATTATTTAATTAAAAGGTTTTTTAATTAATTAAAAGGGAGCATGTTCTCTTAATTAAATAAAGCTTAGGATAAATTGGTCAAACTTTAGGATATAATCAATTAAATGATAAAATGATGTTTTGATCAAGAAATAAGAGATTAAATAAATATGCAAAATTGATTAAGTACAAGATTTAGTCTAGTATTTAAATTTTAATGTTTAGAAAGGGGCTCAAAGTTTACTAGACCATTTTTGGGTGATTACAATTTTGAAACGTGAGAAAGGTTTAACAAGCAATTGTGAAGAGTTAAGTCCATAATATAAAGTTGATTTTATGGGTGGTTTGGAAACATGAGACAAGTTTAACAAACAATTGTAAAAAGTTAACTCCGTAATATAAATCCTATCGACTAATTATAATATGCAAGTTATCATATTCATAACATATACATACACACACACATACACATACATATATATACTTATATATACATATACATACATCTATATATATACATACATATATATACATATATATACATACATACATATATAAATATAAATATAATCTTGACAATATATGTATTTATGAACAACATTACAAATAAGATAATAGACAAATAATTTTAAAATAAGAAGTTCAATTTAAAAGTTTTGAATTTATATAATACAATATTCTTTGTGTTTAATAAGTAGGAGTTTCTACGGTAAGACAAATTATGATATTGCTATCAGGATTCAACCATATAGTTTTTACATCAAACTCATTGACCTACATTTTATGAGTAGTGGCTCACAAGAACTCATCTCTCATGAAAATGAATGGAACACTTAGCACTCATTGCATCTAGATGATGCTCACAAGGGTGGAGCACCAGGTCTTCATAGGAGGTTTCCCCTTTATTAAATATTATTTATCTAATTGTTAATTTTAAAAATATTTTAAACTAATTATTTTAATGTTAATTATTTTATTATAATTTCTCTTTATTTCTTTATTTCACCTTTTCAATAAATTAAAATTGACTCAAATATGATAAATTAATAAATTGTACATGACCTTTTGAATTAATATGGACTATGAAAATCTAATGTCATTAATTCAATTTCTTTAATCAGTCTAGCCAAGGAGCATATAAAATTTAAAATAAAAAACAACAATAATTCTATAATCTACATTCAATTTTATTTTTAAATAATTATAAAAATGACATTTATCTTTCCTTCTATTGATTCATATTGGGCATAATCAATACACAAACTATTTTTTATGAATTACAAGCCTATTAATGATTCCATCTACAAGAGAACAATCATATACATCATAAAAGCCATTTTCCATGTGATAAAGGTAAGTTAATATGAAAATAGTTTTCTACCTTGCTTAAAATTAACTTTAAAGTTTTTGATATTAAACAACAACAAAACAAGTGTGTTGTGCCTATTACAACCACAACCAAAGGCATAACAACCAACAAAATAGAGAACTAACAACATAGTAACAACATGTTGCCTACAACCAAGGTTCAATCCCCCATGTGGTTGCTCTCTACTATGGTTCTCAATGGAGAGCTATTGACCTTGACCCTTGATGAAATAGTGGGGCTTCCCGCCTATAAATATTACAACCAAAGTTTTAAAATCTAAAATTGATGGAGCGAGTAGGAAAGGAAGTAGGTGTAGAAATTCAAATGTAGATGTAGAGGGGGATGAACAATGAGATTAGGACCATGATGGATTTTTTTCAATTGCATGTTTCTCTGCTATTAAATGTCTTATCCTTGTTTATCTACTTGGTATGTCAAATATACTCCCGATTTGGGTGTGCTTATAAAGTTTGGGGCTTTCCTTCTGGCCCCTATTTCTATTCAATCTCTAGGTCTTTGTCTAGAGTATCCTACAAAATGTTTTGTGTGCCCATGCCTTCATTGGAACCTCATTTCCTATGGGTGGGTTGCATTGGTATGTATGAGTGGATTTTATAGTCTCCTACATTGTCACATCTATTGGGTTTCTACTTTGGTTTCTAATTTTGGGAGTTTCCTCCTTTTTATCAGCGGTTTACTCTTGTTAGATGTCGCTTGTTCTACACTTTGGTGGCTACCTTGGGGTTATGGTTCATTGTCATTCTATAGGTGGCTTGGTACAAGAATTAGACTTCATCCCCTTCTTCTTGTCTTATACTAGTTCCTAAACCCTTGCTATTTGATAAGTTTGATAGTCTAAGTTTGTAGACTTTTATGGGAAAATCTCTCTTGTCCAAGGACTCTGCCTTGGTGCCTAAAAGTATGGAGAGTCCCTTAGAGTGCGGTGTTTTCTTGAGGGACTGGTTCCTTTTTTCTACTAACATCACCAATGTCTCTAGTTTTTTTGGAGCTTTATTGTTGGTGGTTTTCTATTCTCCAATGCTTTGGGGCTCTTATAATTTGTTTGTTGGGGTTTCCTCCCTATGTTTCATGGATTCCATGCTCATGACTCTAAATATTTTCATGGTAAATATCTATGGGTTTCCTTTTGACCTTTTTTGCATTATGGACACTTCATTAGAATTATTTCTTTTCTCGCATAGTGGATTTTTGGCCTTGTTATGGCTATTCTAATAATAGAGTGTGTTTGGTCATTAATTTTTCCTTCAGTGGTTTTTATTGATGATGCTTCCATTGGGAGACTTCTAGGAGAACTAGTTCTTTTCTTGATCAAATAGTTTCTTTCTTATCAACAGTGGTGGTTAAAGCCTATTGTGGCTAGTTTTTTATGGTCACTACTAGGGATAGTTGTTGTGTTTTATGTGTGGTCAAGGTTAGGTCATTTCCCTTCCTTTTCAAATATGGAATTTCTTATGCTTTTCTTTACGGTTGTTATTAAGGTGACTCAAAATAAGGGGCTTAAAATATTTGTGGGGCTTCCTATTGTTGGGGTGAGGTGGGGTTAGATAGGTTGGTTTCTTATATCTCCCTCTCTATGGGCTTTTCCTTTTATTTATAGGTTCTTCTATTTGCATGATGTTTCTAGAGCCCTTGTTTGGATTTCACAACTTGTAAGGCTATAGGAAAAGTTGAGGAGGTGTAGGATTTTTGATGTTGTGCATCCACTTGTAGTTTGGGAGCCTGGGAATTTCTTTGAAGCATATTTTTCCACTACTCCTATTGATTTCTTCTTTGTCCCTTTATTTCAGGGCCTTTGTGTTGGGGGTATTCATACCTTTGTGGTGACCAATTTTGTGGTGTTGGTAGTGGATAAACCTTAGCATTGGTCAGGGTTTTCTGGTAAGGCTTAAAGTTTACAGATGGTGCATATTCTAGGTTCTAGTGTTGCATTCTCTAGATCTTAAAGCTATAATGTGAAGAATTCTGATGTCATTTTTAGGTTCTTTTTTATCTTTTTATTTAGACTATCCATTCTTTCTGGTATAGATAGTGGTCTTATTTTTTTTGGTGGCCAGTCATTTGAAAATAGTTTTTAAGGTCTCATTCTACTTGGTGATTTTTTTTGGTTGAGGTTTGGTGATAACTTTGGATTTATAATTCTCATCCATACTAAGGATTTTTTTTTTCCATTGGTCATAGTGAGTGCTTGGAACATTATCTTTGATACTTCCTCTTTTATAGTTCCTATGGAGCGGAAACATTCACTACGGAGGTGGAGGATTTCTTCATGGAATTCAAAGTTAGTAACTTTATATGGTCTTATCCTTTTTGTGGCTCCTTTGATGTGGGATGGATTTTCAGTAAGCTCTATTTTTTATGGTCTATGAACATTTTCTACTCTTATCGAGGTGGGCTCCTTTTCTATTGAGGTGGAAAAGAGTTTTGTAGTTGTAGGATGGATTTTTTGTCAAATTATTATCTTTCTTGACTACTGGATGGTGTTGGTTACCATTTTTTTGCCTAATGTAAAATCTTGGAGATCCTTTCAAAATCCCTTTGTAAGTATGCCCCACTTGGTGGATGGTTGTTTGTGTGTTGTCAATTAATTTTTTCAGCCTTTGTGTTGTAAGTGGATAGTCATGGCCTCTTGTTCCCTAAGAAACCTTTTTAAGGAGGACTGGTAGCTTTATTGATAGTGTTCCCTTTGTGTCCATGACTTGTAATGGCCATCACATTTGTTAATGTGTTGTTAATCTCTTAACATCTTTTTTCTTTGGTTGTTTATGGGTCAACACCCTTATTTTTTTGTTAAACTTTTTGTACCTTGGGGAGAGCTCCTATTTTCTCACCACCTTCATGTAAAGCACACTAATGGAATGTCCACATCATAAACTATAATAGTTTAATTATTTTCAATCAGGATTGCACCTTTAGCTTTGATAATGAAATCTAGCTATCATGTTGAAATATGGAAACTCTCTTTGGTGGTGGGTTGTCCTAAAATGAGAGATGAATCTCTGGAAGATGGGCCGGTTCCTAAGAAGTGATCACCTAAAACTAAATGTGTATGTGGAGGTAAGGGGATGAGAAAAATATGAATACCTAAACACTAAATGAGGTGATACACCAAATAATTTTTATGTAACTTTGAATGAATCAACATGAATCAAAAAAGATATTGATGGCTCTCAATACTCAGACAAACATGCAATTATAACAATGATTCTATGCAAGGACCTAAAATCTTTTTCTTTGAAAGGGAAACTAGGTTTCACCAATTTTCTGCAAAGAGTTAGGACACAAACAAAGACCTGTAATAACAAGTATCATGATTTGAATATGCAACAAATAATATAGCTTAAATGAAAGATAACATAACATAAAAGAAAGAAAATCACAATATTGCACTCAAACCAATGAAAATGAACCGATGTATCAATATAATTAATGCTAAAAAAATATCTGTTACAAAATGCCCTTATAATTTTCTCACAAGTATGCAATATGAAAAACATGTGAGCCAAAAAGGTCCTAAAAAATGCAAAATGAAATGGGGCATGATAATATATATATATATATATATATATATATATATATATATATATATATATATATATATATATATATATATATATATATATATATATATATATATATATATATATATATATATATATATATATATATATATATATATATATATATTAGAGGAGAGAGAAAGTGACGAAAATGGAAAAAAAAGGAAAAAAAAGAGAAAAAAAAAAGAAAAAAAAGGAAAGAGAAAAAAAAAGTTATTTCATTTTCCAAGGTGCATAGGTGGAATAAAAGAAAAATAAATAAATAAATAAATAAAAAGAAATCATTTCATTTATCGAGGTGTGTAGGTGGCATTTTAAAAATTTGTAGAAAGTTCTTGCATTTAATATTTGTAGCTAGATAGTTACAACTTTCTATTTTTTTTATTGGTTCACAAAGGCAATGTAATTTTCTAATTGGCCCATATGGTGGTGCTAAATATTAATTGGGTGGGTATTTAATATTTTTATCAAGGTAGTTGTATCTATCTTTTATCCCACATTGGTTGTGTTGTAATATCTTAGGTGGTAAATGCCTATATAAAGAAGGCATAGGAGCATTCATAAACAAGCTCAAGTTGTAGGATCTTGTATTAGAGAAGAAGCTCTCAAGTTGTAGGATCTCCTATTGGGGAAGAAGTGCTCAAGTTGTAAGCTCTTGGAGTTCAATCTCTCTCATTGAAAGCTCTTAAGTAGTAGAAGCTCTCACGTTGAAGCTCTTGGATTGTAATCTTTGAGGATGTAAGATCTCTCATGTTGTAAGATCTCTCAAGTTGTAATGATTTTCAAGTATTAATTTATGCTTTGTAAAGCATTTTGTCTTCTCTTTGTCTACATGTTGTTATGTCTTTGGTTATGAGTTGGAAAGGGTGGTGTGGCCCTTCATCAATGGTATAAGAGTGAGAGTTCTTGAGTGTGTAGACAGATCATCGAGCGTGAGGCAGTTTGCACCAGGACCTCAGCTTGGGTGAAGTTTTCCTTAAGAGGATGCGAGTATGGAGAAGAGAAAGAAGGAGATGACTTTTGTGATTGGATGGATTCTTAGAATTCCTAGACTTGAGAAAATTAGAGAGAGATATCAAGAAGAGACAAGAGTTGCAATACTGGATTTGAAGAAGCAAGTGGCCGAATTAGAAGCGAAGCTGAAAAAGAGAAGAGCGATTCATCAGAAAAGAGATGATGACAATTCTTTAGATGAAGGAAATAAGGAAGTTACAGTGGAGTATCATGCATGAGATACAAAAGAAGAGGTAGAGCATGAAGATGAAAAGATTCATGAACCTGAAGTTGATGAAGATGATTTATTAATGAAGATTGCAGCAGTTGAGGAAGAGTGGAACGTCTTAGTTGGAGGTCAAAGGAAAGAAGTTATTACATGCCTTGTTGAAGACACAAAAGAAGAAAACAAAGACGAAGATGTGACAGAGGTAAATTTTTATGAATCATGGAATGTTAACTTTGAGATGGATTTGAAATATAATGATGATGGTTTATATGAGGACCTTGCAAGTAATGTTTGATATGCAAAAGAAGATTTGTATGACATTACAGAGTTTATTACAGATGCATTAGATCGTACAAGGTTGGAGGAGAATGAAAGTTACACTTGGACGCAGTTGATTATAGAGGAGTATTGTTAGCAGCGGATACTTGTTCCAACAAGGTATTGGAAGAAGAGAAAAAAAGTTAGTAGCGACTACATCATTTTGTGAATCCATATCCACAAAATTTTTCCTACCTTGGGTGTCTAATGCAGGAGCATCTTGCATCACAAAATAAAATGGGGCATGATAAAAAAAATATATAAAAAAATTAGAGGAGAGAGAAAGTGATGAAAATGGAAAAAAAAGAGAAAAAAAAGAAAAAAAAGGAAAAAAAAAGAAAGAGAAAAAAAAAAGTTATTTCATTTTCCAAGGTGCTTAGGTGGAATAAAAGAAAAATAAATAAATAAATAAATAAAAAGAAATCATTTCATTTATCGAGGTGTGTAGGTGACATTTTAAAAATTTGTAGAAAGTTCTTGCATTTAATATTTGTAGCTAGGTAGTTACAACTTTCTATTTTTTTTAATTGGCTCACAAAGGCAATGTAATTTTCTAATTGGCCCATATGGTGGTGCTAAATATTAATTGGGTGGATATTTAATATTTGTATCAAGATAGTTGTATCTATCTTTTATCCCATATAGGTTGTGTTGTAATATCTTGGGTGGTAAATACCTATATAAAGAAGGCATAGGAGCATTCATAAACAAGCTCAAGTTGTAGGATCTTGTATTGGAGAAGAAGCTCTCAAGTTGTAGGATCTCCTATTGGGGAATAAGTGCTCAAGTTGTAAGCTCTTGGAGTTCAAGCTCTCTCATTGCAAGCTATCAAGTAGTAGAAGCTCTCAAGTTGAAGCTCTTGGATTGTAATCTTTGAGGATGTAAGATCTCTCATGTTGTAAGATCTCTCAAGTTGTAATGATTTTCAAGTATTAATTTATGCTTTATAAAGCATTTTGTCTTCTCTTTGTCTCCATGTTGTTATGTCTTTGGTTATGAGTTGGAAAGGGTGGTGTGGCTCTTCATCAAGGTCAAAATACAATAAATAGAGCACAAAACCCTAACTTAGATGCAAAAAAAAATGCATGAAAAACCCTATCAAAACTGCTCTAAAATGTGAAGAAACCCATCAAAACTACTCTTCTAGTCCATGTCCAACTGATAGCTCACTAAAAATTGCCTCAACTACATGAAAAACTCCTCAAAATAGCCCATAATTGATGATAGAAATAGTAAAACTCCATCTCCTCAAAATGCAACTCCAAGTCAAAACTGAAGGTCTCTTCTTGCATTAAAATAATTAATTATTCTAAGTGTTTTATAATTTCAATAGCTTAGAATATTAATTTTACAATATAATGTACATGCAATAAATTATTATTTTATCTATTATAAGATTTAATATTTATTAAATAATAATATTTAATAAATATTAAGTAAAATAATATATATGAGTAGATAAAATAATAATAAACTTTTATTATTATTATTATTTTTTATGGGTAATAGGTCGAAGCCAAGATCAACAAGGGGCTCAAGAAGACTTGAACCCAAGACCTCCCAAATGAGAGGCTCACAACTTACTGTTGCGTTGTGGGGTGTTCCCTATAATAAACTTTTATTATTATTTACATATGCTAAATGATAAAAATAACAAAAGTTTATCATATGTAAATAATAACAAAAGCTTATAATGGAAAAGGTTTAAAAACTACCCATAAACACCTGGACCCAAAATCATTATATGTCATATTTAATAGAAAAGGGGATCCAGATGTGAAAGGGATTCAAACCCTAAACATATTTTCATTTGGCATTTTTTTTTGTGAGGGTTGTCATGTTGCCGTCATGCTAGGGTTTACTTGGAAGCCATGAATTCAACTTGGCTCAGAGGCATTTGATGGTCTTTGATTTGAATCATAGGTACCTCCATTTGTTTTGGTTTTCCTTTACACATTTACTCTACTTCATGAACACTGGTTCTTTTAAAAATATAACTCCATGAATAACACAGACTATATGCAGTTTACTATAGCACAATAATCTTGCTCTATTTCTCTTTGTTTTATTGTGAGATCTCTGTAGCATATCAGCGCAAGTCGTGCTCCTTCAAGACTCTGGGTCACAGTTTGGATATTTAAAATGTATTCCTCACACATTATCTCTGTTCATAACACCATTTGGTGTTGAGATCTTTCAAATGGCACTATTCTACGAATACCCCAATTTCTATTTTGTATAAATTTGGCTCTAGGATTTTTTGATTATTTTCAGTCATATAAACTGTCATGTGTTTAGTAATTTTAGAATAAAACCATCTCCTTTGATGTTATGGGGATTTTTCTTGTGTGAGAACCTAAAACGCTCCCTTTTGGACAAAACCCAAATTTTAGTTTTTTTTTCAGATTCATCATTATGTGTCCAAAAAATGCACACGAAAAGATAGCACTTTCTAGTTTTTATTTTTTATTTTGACATAGCTCTCATATTACCATTTATATCTTGTATTTTCAAAAACAACAGCAGTGTATGTTTATCCATTCTGTATGAATTTATATGTAGAATCCCTTGTTATATTTATTCTGTAGATCTTTACTTGCATATTTACATACAATACTAGCCATTTTTTGAAGATCATTACCATGCTCAAGTTCTGGACTATCTATTTGTTACTGTGAATTTTCAATTATATTCTATATATGGAGCAAAAATACACGACTGTTCAAATCTTTATGATAGTGTATTTTCTGTCATACTTTTTATGGATGAAAAGCATGAAACCCCAATGTTGTAATTGATCACTACCATTTGCATCTAGTAATTTATTGAAAATACCATATTAACTTGGGCATATTTTTCTACTTGCATTAATAATTTGATATCTATTTTCCTTGTCATTCAATAGTAACATCTTTTAGAACAAATCTGAACCATGATTCCTTGATGTAACCAACCCTTCTATCATTTTCATTAGATCATTGATGTCATTTTATTGCATACAATTGAACATGAGTATTATGATCTATTTTTCTTAAATAATCTACACTTTAAATTCAAAAAGATGTTTCTGCATACCTTTCTTTTAATATTTTCTCATAGTAACAATTATGTATGTCCCAACAGGATATGCAGCTTCTAATACATCTTGTTGTTATACTTTCAATATTGACTATACATACTATTGATATTCACTACATTTGAACCCATGTTGATTAATTCAACATAACTAGCTTGAATTGTTTAAAAGTTATAGACTCACTATATACATTCCTTTGTATATATTTTTGATTCATGAATAATAGCCAATGTTTGTAAAATAACTTTCTATAGAAATATATTAAGATAATCACTTCTTGTAGCAATTCTAAAACATATGCAGAATATGAAAAGTTCCTGTAGCAAACATGTTCTTGTAGAAGATTGACTTCATGTATAACAGTATGAAATTATACACAAGTGTAATTGATTCTTGTAGCCATGTATGATTGCTTTGTTAGGCTGAAAGGTTTCATGACAAGATGTCATGTCCCTTCACCAACCTATCTTCAAAAACTCCATGATTTGATTGAAAGGTTTCATACCTATAATTTATGTATGTCCCCTTCACAATTTCATCAATATCTTCATACCTATATCTATACATGAAACAAACATGTTACCATAAAATTTTCCTTTCTTCAAAATGTTGCTTTTTCTTTTGCATCATTTCTATGCACATATCTGAATAATCACATTGTAGAAATTGCTTATATTTTAGAGATATTTGGAATAGCTTCCATTGCTCAGTTCATATGAACTAACTCCCTGTTCTTTACATTTTTTTTCTCATCTATTCAAGCTAAAGCTACGAGCCTGGGTCTTCTTGAAGATTCAACACCATGGCCTTCCATTTAGGCAATGGGGACTCTTCCTTCTCTCTCAGTACTTTTCCATTTTATAATGTGTTTATTCAGATCAACATTTTAGCAACTACCATGGCTTGTGTGGTATCTGAATGCATTGTATCAAGTACTTGTATAAAATTTGACATTTGTACCTTGTAAAGTAGTTCCATAATATATTACCATGAAATGATTTACTAATTTTGTATCCATATAAAAATTGGATAAGAATGATCAAATTTCATTTGTTTTCTACATGCATACTTTACATTCTGCATTCAAATTTTCTATAATGTGCATGAACAACTTAAAACATTTAGCTCTAATTTAGAGGTAAATTTTGAGTCTAGCAATTTAGGCAAACTAAATTGGTAACATTAACATCAAATTATAAACTATATCTATGAGCATACTATTAAATATTAAAGTCTTCAACTAAATGTAAATTACATCTAACAACATACTCTAAACTAATAATATTTTCATCTTAGAACCAAAATCTAGTAAACCAACAAAAATTTTAAGAGCCTTGACATAAATCCCTCATGGACAATAAATAGTGGTAATAGAAAAAACCAAAGTAAACTAGACATAGGAAGGAGGCTTAATGTCACAAACAGACTGGTGGAGCACATGGCTCTAGTCTTAGGTTACGAACTTAAATAATTCCTTATAGTTCCCTTCATTATCAACATCTTTTCCCAATACTTTTTCTGAATCAGGCATAAGGAAGTTCATATGTTTTTTATCACATGAACACTTAGCCTAGAAAGATGAACCATCTCCCTTCTAGATCAAGCACTTTTCTTTTCATCATCCAAAAACTTGACCTTTTCTTCTCCATTTCTCTAGCCATGGTTTAAAATTCAATGGAGCTCTCTTTTACACCGATCTTGTCAGTCTCCTATTTTTCAGGCATAGCATCGTGGGTTAGGTCAACCTTCTCCATTTTGATGCAGCTAGAGATGTGTGTAGATCTATTGTTTGTGGATTTTTTTAAAACTTTTAGTAGTTTCTACTCCACATCCTTTACCATCAAACTCCTTAACTTTCCATTTCCTCTTCATGGATTTACCACTCCCCTTATCCTCATTAACATCCTCCATGTCATAATCAACCAACTAGGCCTTCTTCCCCTATTGGTTGGGTGACTTTTTAGCATGTAGGACCTTCTCAAGCTCCTCTCATTTTTTCTATACTATTTTGTTGTCTCCTCCTCTTCATCACTAATCACCTCCTAGATGGTGAGTTTGGGCAATATGGCCACAAGTGAGGGGTTATGAATTCTTGGAGTTATATGTTTTGATGCCAATTTAGGAGCACTAGGGTGACAAATACACTTCTTTTTTCTAGGGTTAGGAGTGTCAATGATATGATCATGTGGTGGTGAGCTTGAATTAGGCCCCTCCTTGGAAAAAAATGGGTGTAGGGGGACACAACCAATTTGAATTAGTTAATCCAATAAATTAATCCCTAGTGTAATGGATATAATTTCTCGCTTTGGTATTTAGAAGTCTCCATAATCTCCCTAACTAAGTTGTCTAAAGAGTTAACCAGGAAGAAGGGGAAGGAAATAAGGCATGATTCCTAAAATGGTTCAATAGTGGTATATAATAAACTTAAAACCTCCCTTCCAAGGTAAACTATTTCATGATCATGAGACATACCTAAATCCATGATGAAGATGACTACTCCTATTCAAAGCCACCATGTAGTTTAAATTGGGCTTCACTCTCCCTAAAGAATCTATTTATGATTTTTTTGTATACCAAATGATATGTTTTTTATTATGGTAAAAGTAGGTTTTGAAGGGGCCCCAAAACCCTGTACACTCAAATTTTGGAGTGAATCTGGAACCCAAACAAAGTGAAACACTACTTAAGAATGATCATTTTAAACCAGCAGCCCAGAACAAAAACTCAAACAGCAACTACTTAACATAAAACACTTAGATCCCAACTACTCAGAAGATAGGCATGCACCTCACACCAAATAGTTTGCTCAAGAATTACATCTCCCCAAATAGATGTCTTGGGTTTTTGCAGGGAACCCATAAACCTCAACACCACATTCATAGGGTGAAAAAGCCCCAAAAATATGCCTTTAACTATAACCAAAAACCTTTAGCCATGATGAGCCCTTGAAAATTTGTAGCATCCATCTACACACTCCTACCAACAACCAATAGAGCAACAACCCCTAAAAACTTTAACAGATAGGACACAGATGCCCTCAATCACATCTTTAGAGATAACTCTAAAACTTAAAGCCATAACGATTTGCATCAAGTAGATATCTCTATGGTTACCTTCAGCACCAATCCACTTGATGCTAGGCCTAAGATGAATAAAGTCCCAAAAACAAAAACCTTCCAGCACCAAAGGCATCTCCCCATCATTAAACTAGCAACCCAAAGCAGCCCCCTTCGCCCAATTAAGAAAAGGGTCATCCTCCATCCAATTCCACAACACCTTCAAGTCATTCAAAGATGGAAGAAACCATTCGCAGCTACTAGCCTCCACCCTAAAGCTATTGTCCACCTTGATAGGATGGGCTTCCACCTCAATAGGATCTTCCCCCTCTATAGGATTTGGGGAAGAGGAAAGTAGAAGTAGATGAGGCCTTTTCCACCAATAAACCATGAAAAGAAATCCCACCTCAATAGGGATGAACTCCCCCTCAATAGGAGTTTTGCAAAGAGGAAAGAAATCAAAGAAAGAATAGTCCCTGCACCAAATAAAGACAAAGGCCAAAGGAGGGACAAAACTGACCAAGACTGGAAACATAATAGAAAGGGGAAAAAAAAACTCAGCCATACAGAAGTCAAGCCTTTTGGAAAAAACATCCTCATACCCCCATCAAAGCATTTCAAATTTTGAAAACCAAAGAAGCTCTCCCTCATGAAAGCTACTCCCTCTTCCAGGAACTAGGTAGAGAAAACAAATTAAATCTTGTTTCCCCACCTCCTTAAGCTCTAGAAGAGATAGGAAGCACACAAGAGACTAGCTACCAATGATGTTGGAAAATATATCATTAGAAACATGTAGAGACCACCACAAGGTGTATCTCCATATTCAACAATATTGGGGGCACCCTTGGTTTCAACCTCCTCTTCCTCTCTCCCAAAAAACAAAGCCCAAACACCCCAGCCACTGAGGTTGAGGTAACAGAAGTAGTGCCCATGAAAAGAGCCTCTCAAACCCCTACCATAAAAGAAAATGTTGCTCAATGACATAATAGGGGCCAACATGCGCCTCATCCTTCCCTCCATCTTCATCACTACCGCCTTCCTTTCCCTCTGCATCCTCCCCTTCTCCATTTCCAGCACAAACCCTAGACCCTCTGTCGTGTGCGCTACTCCCTTTCCTTCCTATCATCGTGCTTAATATCACCAAATGATATGTTTAACATCACCCAATTTCAATTTATTTAATACTAAAAAATTCATTATGCTTACTATATGGAAATATCCTGATGCAATGTGTCTCTTATTTTTATCTACTTGAAATTGAACATGATCAACCTTTTAATTTATTTTAAATGGTAATTGATCTCTTGATTCTTCAACATTTATTACAGTTGAAAAATAAAATCCTAAAAAGTAAGAACCCTTAAAATTAGGTTTTCAATTTATCCCCATTTTAGTATGTATGGGTTCCCATATTGATTTCACATTCTCTTAACACTTATGGGAACCTCAAATTAACATTATAAGTACTATATTAGTTCAATTTGTTCAAAATTTGAGGTTGACCCTTATTTCTAAGTGTCCTCTATTTTTCCTTGAATCAAATAATTCATTTAATCTTCTAGGACCTATCTTACCATTTATGGCCTTTACATGCTCTCTCAACCTTAGAATAAGCTATACCTAGAAATCTTGCACTTGTTGACTGTCTTAGATCCCTAGTCCAAATTTGGCTCATTTTCCCAGGTACAAAATGCCATTGGTGACCTATCCCCTAGGAATTAGGCCTAGAGCCCTATGATGAGGTATTTATGATAGATATAGCTCCATGGTTAGCCTACTTGAGTTTTAACCCCCAAAACGATGGATCAAGTATATAAGCATCATATCTCTCCTCATTTTGTTATCCATTATCTAGCGCAAGCATTATATATCAAGATTTCAATCATTCATGATCAAGTAACAAGTTGAAGTTCAAGATCTCTTCTACAATTGAGCATCCAAGTCTTCAATCTTTTAAAGAATTCATCTTCTTCATCAAGTACTATGGAAAAATACAACATCCATGATTTCCTTTTGGGTATTTGTGGAGATCAAGCTATTGCATCAACATTTGGGATCACATCCAAAGAAGTATTGCACCATGTAGGTATAAAGTTACAATTTAGATATGATTTCTATTTCATCTTTCCCGACTAAATTCCTTTCACTTTCCAAGTTTGATTCCTAAATAGGGGTTTGAATAAGGCAACCCCGCTTTAGCCAACCTTATTCCCCATTTTTATGTTTTTAGTAATAAGTTATCAAGCCATCATATGGGAATTAGAAAGATCAAACACAATAGAAGAGACCCATAAAGTCTCAATCAAAGTTGTTGGGTACTAAATATCATTGGTGATCTATCCTTGGGCACAAGTTGAGTTTCAGCATGTCCTTGACAATTTTAGCTCAAATTTCGTAGATAGTCAAATCAAAGTCTTTAGGGCCCAAATCTATAGTTACAGGTCATTCTGAGATTGTGACAATTGGATATTTAGGTCTGAAAACTCACTTCTCCTATTTCATTTCTAGATCATTCAAATTCATTCCCATTCCCTTTTACATTAGTTTTCGTAGTTGGTTTAGATTAAATTTGTTCTTATTTAATCTTTTTCATATCAATGCCATCTCTCTCTCTTTCTCAATTCTAAGCAAAAAAGGAATATAAACCCTTCAAGAATAGATATTGCATTGGCATATTTCAACTGGTGTTGATCATATTGGTCTTGAGGTGTTTTTGTATTCCAATGCGCCACATGAATTGGGGAAAATAACACTTCTATGTGATCCCCTTTTACTATTGTACATTTTGGTGAACCCAACTCTTCTTAAATACTTTTGATTTGGGTGGTTAGATCCTCCTTGCATGAGATTTCCATCTTAATTTAGTATTTAGATCTCATTTGTACACATTGTTTATATCACATATTTTATACATCTTGTGCATTTATATTTGCATGGATTGCATTATTTCATTTGATTTATTTGTATTAATGAAAAAAATGAAAAAAACCAAAACAAAATTTCATGTTGTTTCATGCATGTTTTCCTTTTAGGTTAGTTTTATAATGTATAAATTTTCTCAATGTGATAGTTGGCTTAGCCTCCAATTTATCACTTTATCTGATGCAGGAGCATCCTGGGTGTAAGGGCAATCTTGCATTACCCAAAAATATTTCTAGTTTCTTTTCAATCAGGGCTATCTTGCGAAGAGATGCTATTTATGGAAACTTACTATTTTTAGTGAGTTGGTCATATGAGCTCAGAATGTTCTGAGTTCACAGGTAGAGGTTCATCTTATCATATTAGTCTACCAATTGAATTTCATTGTCATATCATCTGTATTGGTGAAGTCATTGAGATTTTTGGGTACAAAATATTTGAGCTCAATTTTGAAGGCCTTAGAGGCTCTAGATTGCGATCAAACCCTAATTGAATGGAGCTTGCACAAGTTGAGTAGTGTAGATCAAGTCCTGCCATTTTTGAAAAGTGGAAATAATAGCCAAACAGAGCTAATGTTAAACAGTTATGGCCTCCGGAAGTTGGGCTACCTAAAAATAATTTTTTTAATTATTTTGAGCCGACCCTAATGTAAAAATAAAAAATAAAATAAAATAATTCGGTCGATCTTAATGGCTAAAATTATGGAACCTTCTCAGGTGATGGAAAGTTACCTATAAGGAAGGTCTGTAGTATTTTCTAGGGCAGTGCTGGGTAATAATTTGAGGCTTTGTCCTACACAATATTGTAAGGAAAATGCCCATGCCACTTTGCATATTGTAATTCTAAAATTTGTAATTTCATACTTGTAGAGATAATAAGAAGCCCATTTTATGTTCTTGCAAATTGTTTTTGTTTATCTATTTCTTTTATGTGTTTGTAGTATTAAGGGGAGCACCCTTCATCAAGTGGTATCTGTAATACCCCAAAAATGGGCTATAGGTTCATTAACCTCTTACATCAACAATTCGATCAAAATCAACATCAAAGTCCTAACCTAAAGCACATCTGCACATCAGTTTATCAAAAACCTAATTGATTATCTTAATTATGCATTGGGGAATATTCCTAATTTATCATAATGATCTTTAATTGAATATTATTTGGTGATAAATGTCATTATTTATTCTAAAGTTGATTAATTGAATATGATGAATAATTAATTAATTAATTTAATTCTGCCACTTAATTATTTAATTAGATTTAATTACATTTATTCCTAATTAATATTATTTAATTTTGACAATAAATAAAAAATCCTATGAATAATTGATTAAATTCTTATTTAATTAATTAAATCCATTTGTCAATATTTAATAATATAGTTTTTGGAATAAAGTTTGATTTAATAATTGATTAACCCATAAATCAGTTGTTTTAAATTTAAAATCAGTTAAGTTGAAATAAATCACTTTATTTATTAAATTAATTCATATTAAATCATGCACAATTAGAAAAGCAGTTAACTTTAAATCAATTTTCAATTTTCATTTGTTAAATTTCTAAACTCAACATTTGATGATGAGTTGAAAAAGAGAACTAAACTCTATTTTGAGATAAAAATTGCTTTTGCATGATTTTATGAGTTTATTTATTCTTAATTTCTTGTTAACTCAAAAATCAACTTGAGTTTATCAAGAGTGATTTATGGCTTTTGTCAATGCATCCTCAAGCCCTGGATTTCTATAAAAACAAGGCTCATCTCTTCAGAAAGATATCTCTCGAATTTGCACAATTACTCTGGCAAAATTACATATGAAGAATCAAGCTTTTGCGACAGGTGACTTTGTGAGATCAATTCATAGTTTTTCATAGCTTTGCATAGTTATTCATAACAATTCATATCATTGTTAGTATAATCTGCATATCATTTCAATTCATTCTAGACTAGATTCATATAGTTTGTTTTATATCATTGCATAGAAAATCCAAAAATATAGATTAATCTGCATTCATTCTACATTCATCTTTTGCATTCAAATCCTTCATTTAGGTGTTCCATTGTCACTGATCTCGATTTCAATATGAGAACATCATAATCACACCTACTAGAAGGAAGTAAATCACTCGGTTAGCTTAGTTTTAATTACTTGCAGATTTTGATTTTACTAACCTCTAATGTTTTAGTGAAGTGTTGTGTCCGCAGCTAGGTATAATTTTCACACACACATTTTTGGCACCCACCATGGGGGCCCTGAAACAAGTTTCCATTTCTTTTCTATCAATTTCTATCTATTTTCTATCATTTTTTGATCAATTCTATGATTTTATTCTCTATCCGTATGATTTTCATACGAGTTTTGTCAAAAACTCATGCCAGGACCCTCTAAGTGTCGTACAAAATTCAACATTTTTGAGACTCATATCAGCAACTACAAACTATCATTTGGAGACTTCTTTGTCATGTGGGTAGGTACCCACTATCATACGAGTTTCCTAAAAGTTGTGCTAGAGGTGACCCACTTTCATATGAGATTTGGATTCTCATATGAGAGGTAACCCATTGTCGTACGAGTTTTGGTACCAGGATTCAATTGTCATTTCAAATTTTTAGGCAGTTTGTTAGATTTGGACTAACGGCTAACCCTAACAATTGAACTCTACTATTTCTGAATGATATTTCCTAATTCTGATTGGGAAAGCACAACTAAATTGCTAAAATAGGTAAAATCTAGTAAGCACATTGCAAGGAATTCAAGTATTCTTCTACAACTGATAACACTTTGATTTAGACATTTAAAAAGAACTCTCTTGTGTCAAGCTTGTGTGACTTTTCCTACTTTCATATCACAGACTTCAGTTTTTGGGCTATAAAATGAACATAGATTTGCTTTCTGCATATTTGTTACACATAGTAAATAGGCCCTATGAACACTATTTGTGGATGATCTTGAGAGAGTGAGCTTCTTTCTCTTGTTCATGCATGTGAATCTCTTCTTGATGAAGGATCCCCTTGTAGGTAGGGAGGATACTGGGATTGTCTTGCATTCTACTAGGTTTTTGAGTCTTCAGCTTTTGATCAATACATTCTCTCTCTGGAGAGATTGATAGAGCATAAGTTTTTGACATCATAGATCTTGGTGAGATAATTTTAGTCTTAGCATGTCAAATTAATTAGTTTTCTTTGTTTTGGTGAAGTGAAGAGGCTAGGGGATTATGCTCTACTTCCTTTTTGGATAGTACCAAAAACCAAAACCCTTAAATACGGTCTAGTCCCCCTGTGGTATCTTTTGTGAGTCACCTTTAGAGAGTGTTAACCGTAGTGGACATTCCCTTAATTGGGTCAACCACATGGATGGAACCTCAATCTATAATAGCCATTTTCATTGTGGTAGCCACAACCGCTATATAAATGTCCTTGTGGAGGAAATCTTCATAGGTGTGGTCTCTTGTTGGGCTATCAGATCTCCCTAGCAACTCCTGATTGATTAAATTCTTGGACTATGTCAAAACCCCAGTGCGCCTAGATTGGAGTTCGCCATCTTGAGATCATAAAATTTGTAGAGTTAGACCATTGCTACAAACCCTAGCAAGGCCAATTTTTCATTTTCTAGGAATATGTGCATTATTGAAAAACTTTTTGGAACATACACAAATAGCACTCCTAGGAATTAGCACATTAGGTCACTTGATTGTTCATGTACAGGGTTGCTTTGTCCCCTGTTCATTATTTTCATACATTCTTGAAATCACTTGCCTACTATTTTGTGTGCTTTTTTACTTACTTGGTTATTGAAAATGAACAATCTCAAAATGAACTTCAAATCTGGATTCGAAAACCTTGCAAAACACACTGATTCTGAAAACTAAAATTGCAAAATCTAAAGCAAAATTCCTTTCTAGAGTCAAAAGTCATCCCATGGTCTCAAAAATTCGTACGAGTTTTGCCAAAAGTCATTTCAGAACTCCCTGATTGTCATATAAGATCCTATACATTGTCATATGAGCTTTGTCAGAAAAAGTCAAGAAAATTAAACCCTGGTGTCAATTGTCGTACGAGTTTTTTCAACTGTCATGCCAGAGATTACCTAGACTCGTATGAGCCTGGAGAAACTCATATCAAAATTTTGAAAAAGTTGTTAGAAACTTGTCAAATTTGTCAGGAGTCTAATTTTTGTAGCCTATTTCCAGATTCTGTCAAACAAATCCCTTTGTCAGGAACAATGCAAAAACTAGATAGAATCCAATCTATTTTCCTAAAAGTGGTCTCTTGAGTCTGATCTAGCCTTCTAATCTATCGATTTGAGTCTTTTCCATCTTGTGTCAAAACCTTGTCAACATTATCTTCAATTCAATCTTTGTCTAAAAATGGCTAAGTGTTGTGAGCTCATGTCTGCCATCTTTTGGGCATCTACCCATACTACTAGGGCACAATATCCTTCATTTACGTCCAATCTAATCTTCAATTAGTCCAATCTAGACAAGGCTACATCATTTGATCTTCTTGAATCAATCCATTCTTTAGTTGTCTTAATCTTTCTCTCTTGCTTCACCTAAGGTTAATGGTGGAAACTAGAGCTTCATCATGAAAACAAAGAGAACAACCTGAAATCTCTTCAGAGGCATCTTCTGTGATTGCTCAGACCATTCATCAATCCTTCGACACCACTAAATTTGTAGAAGATGCTCTTGGCAATCTTTACTTAATAGGTGGTTACGTCACCCCTCCTACATCAACCCACGTAGGTCATCAAGCATCTCCTCATCAATCAATCCCTGGTAGTTCTCTCAACAACACTATGTCTCAAGGAGGAATGAACCAAGGTTCCCAAGGACATCAATCCCAGAATGGTGCAGATCAAGAACCCACACCTTTTGAAATTTCTTGATATCAAAATGATGATGACTTCAAAAAAATGATGAGGCATTTACTGAAGGAAGACAGAGAAACATACTTCCTAGAGTTGGCTCGTCAAGGGGCTAAACTTCCTCCCAACTTTAATGTTAAAGATATCATTACGCATGAGGAAGAAACTCCAATTACCGCTATGATGAAACAAATGCATGCCATGCAAGTCAAACTTAATAAACTTGAAAAAGAGAAGGAACCTAAAGAGTTCTCCATGGAGGCTCTATGCCCTTTTCCATTTGATAAATACTTGTACATGTCGTCATTCCCTAAACAAGTGGAAATACCTAAATACGATAAGTATGATGGAAACTCTGATCCTCAAGATCATGTTAGAGAATTTTGTACTCAGTCTATGGAGTTCATGCACAAACCAACCAACCTAATGCATGTTTTCCCTTGATCTCTGGGAGGGTCAACTATTCATTGGTTCTCAAAAATGCCTCCTACAATCAAAAATTTTGAGGAGTTAATCAAACTATTCTATCAACAATACTCCTACAACATCCAACATTCAGTCACTATGATCGACATTTGCAATCTGAAACAAAAATAAGGAGAACCATTCTTGACTTTTCTTAAAAGATGGAGGAAGAATTTTTCTCTATATGCTTGACCTATTCCAGAAATTGAGAAGCTGGAAATTTTCATCAACAATCTCGTTCTAGAACTCAACTACCATTTGCAAATGCAAAATCATACATCCTTTGATAACATGGTAGAAAATGCAATCAAAATTGAGAAAGTACTTGTACAAAAAGGAGACATATCACTTCAAAAGGACAAGTATGAATCTGGATCTAATTCTAAAGACAAAGGCAAAAATTGGAACAAGAATAAAGGCATCATCATAGATGGCATTGTTGATACTATACGTGCCCCATCTAAGGCACCCACTTTCAATCTCACTAGTGGTACCCAAGCTATCAAAGCTTCCAAAGCTAAAGTAGAAAAATCTAACAAGAAGCCATCTGACTATAAACCTTGGGCTACAAATCCTAAATGTAAGTTTACTCCTCTTGGAGAATCCTTGGAATCTACCATGAAAACTTTGTTGGCCAACAACATCATCTCCTTGCCTGAGATAAAGGTATTTGATCCTAAACCTAAACCAAAATGGTGGAGAGAGAACAATTTCTTTGATTTCCATCGCAATAAGGGTCATAAAACTAATAACTGCATCCACTTGAAACACATCATACAAGACAAAATTGATAATGGAGAAATTGTAATTGACAATCATAGAATCAATAATGATCATATAGCATTCGCGGAGCCATATCTGAAACATGGTCAAGGAGATTCATCTTCTTAGCCTAATGTGGGTGCTAAAGTCAATTATGCCTACTCTAGAAATAATGTTGTCATCAATATGGTTGAACCATGCCTATCTAAGCATTGCAATGTCATCAAAATCATAAGGAAAGATAGAGAAAATCGAACAAAAATGCAGTTATTCGATCACAAGCTCAGGTGCATCTGCAAGGACAAATCCTAGATTCATCGAATGTCCCTAATATGCCTTTCAATCTTTCATCTATTTCTAAGCATAAGGCTGCCTCTAAATCAAATCCTAAAGACACGAGGCCAACATCATATAGTATTGTCCAATAACTCCAACATACAAATGCAAAAATTTCCATGTTTGAGTTGCTTTGGATATGTCCAGCTCATAGAGCCATTCTAGACAAAGCTCTACTCGGATCCAATGTTCTTGACAACCTTGATTTAGATAGAATTCAAGACTATGGTTGGTCATCTGATGTCTCCATAGTATATCTCTTTTTCAGAGGAAGATGATAACTCCTTGAGTCATCCAGATAACCAACCCTTGCACATTAAAGTCTTAATGCAAAATCATCATGTCAAATGCATGTTCATAGATGGAGGTGTTGGTCTCAACATTGTTTCTTATAGCTTGAGCACACAATTGGGAGTATTTGAAACTTCCATTGATCCTAAGAAGAAGATAACTATGAAAGCATATGATGACCAAGAAAGATCTTCCAAAGGAACTATTGTCTTACCTATCAGAACAGGACCCGCTATCAGAGACACCATATGTCAAGTTCTTGATCTACCTTTGGCTTACAACATCCTTCTAGGGAAACCCTAGATCCATTAAATGAGAGCTATTCCTTCCACATATGATCAATGTGTGAAATTTCCTTATGAAGGAGTAGAGGTGATGATTCCCACAGACCTATATACAACTTGCAATGCATTGAAAGAAAGTGTTGATAAACTTTTTCCTAATAACAAAGAATCTTCCACTAAGCAGATGGACATTGATTCAACATCCAAGATGGAAGACATTGCTAAGGAAGTCAACATTAAAGACAATGGTATGGGAGAATACATAATGGAACCTATTTTATCTCTCACATGTCTCCCTTTGTCCCCAAAATCTTATGGACAACCATCTAACAAAGTGAAACCCATAGCTAAAGAATCCAAGGTCATATTCAATGGAAGCTTTGTCATAGAACAAGTATCTAAACAAGAGTTTAAGGAGGAAGAAGTTGTGCTTGCATGGTTATAAAAGGATGATTCTCAATCCCAATCAGTCCAAAAATGTGACTCCACTTCAAGAAAAATTCCTCAGAAGTCATATGGACCAAGAGACAAATTGATCACAAAAATGGGATATATTGGAAAAGGACTTCTAGGACTATAAGGTAAGGGTCTTCTATCACCTCTTGATCATCATGGCCGAACAAACAAGAATACAATAGGCCTAGGATATAAGAAAAAGCCTTTCTATGTTAGCAAAAACTCTCCACATGTCTTAGAATAGATTGAACCAAAAGAGGAAACAACAGAATAATCTGACAATGATGATTCAGACACCATTGATGAACTCATTCCTTATGAGCATTTTCCTAAAGAAATAAAAGACCTTCTTGAAGCAGAAGATGATCCAATTAAAAGAATCAATGTAGTAGACACACAAGAACCTACTATAAAACAAGAGATAGTTGCACCACAAAAACCAGCTGATCTCGAAGGCAATCAAACAAACAAAGAAGAAGGTGGTAGCTATTTTGAGATAGATTCTCATGAGTATGAATTCAAATCAAAATCTGAGGGTAACCCTTCTTGGGGTATCCATCCTAAGTTTACACACGTTCTCAGATTTCCTAGAGGCATAGATGAGGAATCAAATGACTATGAATGGGGAGTCATTCCAGAGGAAGTTGAGCTTATCACAGAAAAACATATTGATGTTATTCACCAATATGCACCTAAACCCAATGTAAGTCTAGAGTGAAATAACAAACTTAACAAGTCTGATCCACCGATGGCTGAAGTGGACTCCCACAATGACATTGGGCCTATTCATGAATTGAACATTTTGAGTTGTAATATCACCTTCAAACTTGAGAGTCGGGTTAGGACCAATGATGATAGATCCATAATGGTAAACACTATTTCCAAATCTTTCACCACTTTGACTATCCAACATCCTGAACTTCTTGACCAAACCTCTACAAATCTGAGCCAAGGTATCTATACCTTTCCAAATGACTATGCCCTTTCTTGCTACTTCAATGTAGTTGAGTCTATGATGACTTCCACCAGTGAAATGAGTGTTAGCATAATAGAGTCGGACATCAAGTATCTTACTCAAAAGAATAAGAGTAAAAATAAAAAGAAAAGGAGTTATGAGGGTGAAAACCACTTTGTGACAGTCTCAAAACCTACAAAAGTAAAAATAAAAGACATATCCGAAGGTGAAAACCTCTCTGAGGCACCTAAGGATGAGATATTTGATGTCCTTCTGAGTCATTTACAGGATAGATCTCCAGTTCTCATTGAGCCCACTTAATCTATCAACTTGGGAATAGAAGAAGAACCACAGTTGATCCATGTAGCACAATCCTTATCAAAAGAAGAAAAGAAAAAATTTACTACATTCCTGACAGAAAAGAAGATCAAATTTGCATGGAAATATTCAAATATGCCAGGGTTGGATCTGGATCTTATAATGCACCATTTATCTATAGCTCTAGGAGTCAAACTTGTTAAACAAAAATTGAGAAAGATTCATCCACATGTTGCACTCTTGGTCAAAGCTGAATTAGAGAAACTACTAAAAGCCAGATTCATCTATGTTATTGACTATGTTGAATGGATCTCAAATATTATACATATATCAAAACTAGACAAGTCTATAAGAGTATGCACAGATTTTAGAGATGTAAACAAAGCATGCCCTAAGGATGATTTTCCACTACCTAACATTGATATGATAGTGGACATGACTGCGGGCTTTCAAATGTATTCTTTAATGGATGGCTTTTCTGGATATAATCAAATCAAAATTGCTCTAGAGGATCAAGAGAAAACTGCTTTCACATGTGCTTGGGGAATCTCATGTTGGAATGTCATGCCATTTGGTTTGAAGAAGGCAGGTGCTACATATCAGAGAGCTATGACATCTATTTTTCATGAAATGATGCATCAAACTATGGAAGATTATGTTGATGATACTTTGGTAAAATCTATGATAAGATCTAAACATCTAAATGATTTGAGCAAAATACTAGATCGAATGGAGAAGTTTAGTCTCAAATTGAACCCTAAGAAGTGTGATTTTGGTGTCACTTCTAGAAAGATCTTAGGCTACATTGTTTCAAAGAAAGGAATCAAAGTAGATCCAGCTAAGGTCAAAGCTATCATGGAGATGCAACCTCCCAAGAATATCAGTCAAATGAGAACATTACAAGGGAGAGTACAATCTATCAAATGCTTCATATCTTAGCTAGCTGACATATCACAACCTTTCACAAAACATTACATAAAGGTGTGACTTTTGCATGGAACAAGGAATGTGAAAAGAACTTTAATCATATCAAGAAATATCTATCAAATCCTCCTATTTTGATGCCTCCTATACAAGGGAAGCCATTGATCTTCTATGTCTCACCATAGATACACCACTAGGGGCATTATTAGCATAGCATGATGAGAACAAGAAGGAAAGAGCTATATACTATATCAATAGAACATTGGTAGCATATGAGAAGAACTATTCCATGATTGAGAAAGCTTGTCTAGCTATGATCTTTGCATCACAAAAATTGAGACATTACATGTTAGCTCATACCACACATTTGGTAGCGAAGATTGATCCACTAAAGTACCTACTAAGCAAAGCTGCCCTTATAGGTAGATTAGCTAAATGGGTGATGCTATTAAGTGAATTTGACATTGAATATGTTGAAAGAAAAGCTATCAATGGACAGGTTATTTCTAATCAACTGGAAGATGCACCTTTGTTTGATGATACATCAATGCAAACAGAATTCCCAAATTCCTCTATCATGAATCTTTCTTCTAGAGCATGGAAGTTATTCTTTGACGGCTCCTATACATAGAATGGATCTAGAGTAGGCATGTTGTTCATCACACCTCAAGGATACTCAATCCCTAAATCATTCAGAATCAAGTTTCCTTGCACAAATAATATTGTTGAATATGAAGCTCTTCTTAACGACATGAAAATAGCATTGAGTGGAGAGTGACAGAACTACACATTCATGGAGACTCACAACTTGTAATACACCAAGTCAATGATGTGTATCAAACAAAAGATGGAAAGTTGATCCTATACAAGAGAATGGTAGATGATCTAAAGAAATATTTCATATCTATCACCTTTGAGAAAATTCCTAGAATAGAGAACAAAGCTATTGATGATATGGAAATGCTATCTACTTTATTACCGCTATGTAGTCAATAGGTTGTACCGCTTTAGACCCATAAACTAAAGAAAATGGTGTAGCCCCAGTGGGCATTTTGATACTTGTTCTGTAGGCCCATAGAGCTGGATTGATCATGAGATGCTAGTGTCTTCCTGTTTTATTAACTGTACGGTGTAGAATTTTCAATAGATTCTTGTTTGAAGCCTCTGCTTGTCCATTCCCTTGAGGATAGTAGATAGATAACCAATGTTGTGTAATCTTGAATTTTGTACACAAGGAATCTAAGTCCTTATTCTTGAATTGGCCACCATTATCTGTGACTATTGAATGTGGAATACCATACCGACATATGATGTAGTTCAAGATGAACATTGATATTTGTTTGTCGGTTGCTTGAGTCAAAGGGACTACTTCTACCCATTTTGTAAAATAGTCTATAGTTGTAATAATATGAGTATGTCCATTAGAAGAATGAGGATGTATGGATCCTATAAGATCAAATGCCCATTGGTGAAAAGGCCATTGTGTAGTAAAGGGAATTAGATCTATC
Organism: Chamaecyparis obtusa; assembly: GCA_027943335.1. Lineage (NCBI taxonomy): Eukaryota > Viridiplantae > Streptophyta > Pinopsida > Cupressales > Cupressaceae > Chamaecyparis > Chamaecyparis obtusa. Next base: position 468,773 of record BSBK01003992.1, read on the forward strand.
CCTGGTACATGAATTAAGTTACCATGATGGTATTTGTGGATCACATTCTAAACATCTAAGGAGTGTACCATCTAGACCTCATTTGTACAGATTGTTACCAATGATGACATACCAGGATGCATTTCGGATAAGGTATCATTTCTCATGGTGGTTGAAGGTATCATGAATGATTTGGTCTTGGAGATAGGAGAAAAGGTTTTTGTATCGAGGTGGGCACCAAAAATATGTGTGTGAAAATTGTACCTAGCTGTGGACACAACAGTTCAGTAAAACATTAGAGGTTAACAAAATCAAAATCTACAAATAATTGAAACTAAGCTAACTAGGCAATTTACTGCCTTCTAGTAGGTGTGAGTATGATGTTCTCAGATTGAAATCAAGATCAGTGACAATGCAACACCTAAATAAAGGATTTGAATGCAAAAGAATGAAAAATTGTATAAATGCAGATTAATCTATTTTTTTGGATTTTGTATGCAATTAGGATGAAAAAATCGAATGAATCTAATCTAGAATGAGTCAAAATGATATGTAGATTATTCTAAGAATGATATGAATGAATGATTTCTATGCTATGAAAACTATAAAAATCTATGACCAACAATGAAAGATCTCACAAATCGCCTGTTGCAAGTGCTTAATCCTTCAATCGCAAATTTTCCAGAGTAATTGTGCAAATTTGAGGGTGGTTAATTGTGAAGAGCTGAGCCTTTCTTTTATAGAAATCCAGGGCTTGAGGATGCATTGAGAAAAACTATAAATCACTCTTGATAAACTTAGGTTGATTTTTGAGTTAGCAAGAAATTAGAAACAGATCAACTCACAAAATCATGCAAATCATGCAAAAATATCTTTTTAACTTAAATCAGAAGTTTAGATCAATTATCAACTCAAAATAGATGTTGAGTTTCCAAAAGATAACAACTTGATTTGATTTTGTGATTTAAAGTTTAACTGCTCCTTCAAATGTGCATAGATAATTATGAATTAATTTAAAAATAAAGTGATTTATTCTCAACTTAACTAATTTTTGAATTAAAATAACTGATTTGTGGGTTAATCAATTATTTAATCAAACTTTTATGGAAAAACTATATCATTAAATCTTAACAATTGACATTAATTAATCAAATAAGAGTTTAATCAATTAGTCATGAGATTTTTTATTTATTGTCAAAATAAAATAATACAATTTATGAATAAATAGAATTAAATCTAATTAAATAATTAAGTGGCCAAATTAAATCTGATTAATTAAATATTCAGAATATTCAATTAATCAAACTTTAGGATAAATAGGATTTATTGCCAAATAATTATTAAATCAAAGATAATTAAATTAAATAAGGAATTTTCAAGGAATATTCTCTGATGCAGAATTAAGATAAAATCAATTTTGATAAAATGATATGCAGATGTGCCTTAGGTTAGGACTTCAATGTCAATTTCATTTGAATTATTTTTGTAGTAGGTTAATGAACCTATAGCCCATTTTTGGGGTATTACATTTTGCCCCTCTTTGAATTACTGTGTGAAGTGCAATGGTTCAAAGATTAGTCTGTGTTTGATGTAGATGTATGAAACTAATTTGAAAGATGAACCGATTCTGAGACATAAACCTATTTGAAAGATTTGAAGATGTTAGGTCTTGATTGACCAAAGATAATATTAACTATAGCAACAATGAACTGGTGATTATGAAAAAGTGTCAAAACGCTTGATTCTGAACCTTATGATTACGAAGAAGTGAGTGACCTGATTCCAGACCTGAATGTCTAGAGGAATTTTAGTGGTATCACATCTGAATCCTTTAGTTATGAAGAACCAAGGAAATGACGCTAATGAACCGATGGCTACAAAAAGATGATACAGTTTATGAGATTAAGAGAATACCAGATTGATATGGATCTCAAGGAATGTGAAAAGAACTTTAATCATATCAAGAAATATCTATCAAATCCTCCTATTTTTATGCCTCCTATTCAAGGGAAGCCATTGATCTTATATGTCTCTGCTACAGATACATCACTGGGGGCATTATTAGCACAACATGATGAGAACAAGAAGCAAAGAGCTATATACTATATTAGTAGAACATTGGTAGCATACGAGAAGAACTATTCCATGATTGAGAAAGCTTTTCTAGCTATGATCTTTGCATCATAGAAACTGAGACATTACATGTTAGCTCATACCACACATTTGGTAGCTAAGATCGATCCACTAAAGTACTTACTAAGAAAAGTTGCCCTCATAGGTAGATTAGCTAAATGGGTGATGCTATTAAGGAAATTTGACATTGAATATGTTGAAAGAAAAGCTATCAAAGGATAGGATATTGTTGATCAACTAGTGGATGCACCTTTATTTGATGATACACCAATGCAAATGGAATTCCCAAATTCCTCTATCATGAATCTTTCTTCTAGAGCACGGAAGTTATTCTTTGATGTTTCCTATACACAAAATGGATCTGGAGCAGGCATATTGTTCATCACACCTCAAGGATACTCAATCCCTAAAGCATTCAGAATCAAACTCCCTTGCACAAATAATATTGTTGAATATGAAGCTCTTCTTAATGGCATGAAGATAGCAATTGAATGGAGAGTAATAGAATTACACATTCATGGAGACTCACAACTTGTAATACACCAAGTCAATGATGTGTATCAAATGAAAGATGGAAACTTGATCCCATACAAGAGAATGGTAGATGATCTAAAAAAATATTTCATATCTATCACCTTTGAAAAAATTCCTAGAACATAGAATAAAGTTGCTAATGCTATGGAAATGCTATCTACTTTATTACAGCAGCCCGAACATGAGCTATGCTACGAGGTCCTGGTGGAAGCAATATCTTATCCTACATATGATTCTCCTAAAACCTACATGATCTACACTATTGTTGGTCATGATTCATCCCAATACAAAAACTTGTTCTCCTATCTCCAAGATCAAATCATTCTTGATACCTTCAACCGCCATGAGAAACAATACCTTATTTGAAATGCATCCCAGTATGTCATCATTGGTAACGATCTATACAAACAAGGTCTAGATGGTACACTCCTTAGATGTTTAGAATGGGAAGAGTCTCAACATGCATTAGAGGAAGTCCACAATGGTATTTTTAGATCACATTCCAATGGTTTAACACTAGCTTGAAAACTTATTAGGGTTGGGCACTATTAGCCTAAAATGGAAAAAGAGGCTACCAAGTTTGCTAACTGTCAAAAGTGCCAAGTACATGGTAACTTAATTCATGAACCAGGGAGAGATCTAATTCCCTTTACTACATAATGAAATTTTCACCAATGGGCATTTGATCTTATAGGAGCCATACATCCTCATTCTTCTAATGGACATACTCATATTATTATATCTACAAACTATTTTACAAAATGGGTAGAAGCAGTCCCTTTGACTCAAGCAACCAGCAAACAAATATCAATGTTCATCTTGAACTACATCATATGTCGGTATGGTATTCCACATTCAATAGTCACAGATAATGGTGGCTAATTCAAGAATAAGGACTCAGATTCCTTGTGTACAAAATTCAAGATTACACAATATTGGTCATCTATCTACTATCCTCAAGGGAATGGACAAGCAGAGGCATCCAACAAGAATCTACTAAAAATTCTACACCATACAGTTAATAAAATAGGAAGAGACTAGCATCTCATGATCAATCTAGCTCTTTAGGCCTGCAGAACAAGTATTAGAACACCCACTCGAGCTACACCATTCTCTTTAGTTTATGGGTCTGAAGTGGTACTACCTATTGAGGTTGAAATCCCATCACTAAGAATCATAATGCATGGTCTAGTAACTAATGATGACTACAGAGTGTCTAGGTTGCAAGAACTTGAACTACTAGATGAGCGCAGACAAGCAGTGTATGATCATCTCAGAGTATATCAGAAGAGAATGTCTAGAGGTTATAACAAGAAAGTTAGACACAGAGAATTTCAAGTTGGCGATCTAGTCTTGAGAGAGAATCCTAAAAATCAATCACATAGAGAAGGCAAGGGGAAGTTTGAACCCAACTGGTTGGGTCCCTTTGTTATCACTGCTACTTTTGGCTTTGGTTCCTATCAACTCTCAATGAATGAAGGAGAATAGCTTCAAAAACCAATCAACGTTCTCCATCTAAAGAAATTCTATGCCTAAGGCATTCAACATTTGAAAATGTCCTGAAAAATTTATAAAAATAAAAAAAAGTTCTGAAAAAATGAACATCTTGGTGAAAACCTAGCAATAGGTGCCTTCATGATTCACAAAAAATTTGAAAAAATAAAAAATACAAAAAAAATGAGAAAAAGAAAAAGTGCCTTGGTGAAAACCTGGAAACAGGCGCCTTGGTAGCAAAAATAGAATCTCTGCCAAGATGGTGAAAACCTAGAAAACGGGTGCCACTAGTTCAAAATGCTCCATCTATTAGCGCAATCTTGGTATTTCCTAGCTTTCAGTCTTTCTTTAGTTTGTACATACCTCCCAGTTTGTTTCTGTATTCCTATTTTTAATAAAGTCGGTATGTACACCAGTCATCTCAAGCATCTGTATCCTATCAATGTTTCAAACTTGGGGGAAATCACAGTCATATCCTATGGCCTCTTGTGTATCTTAGACTTGTCATATCTAGTCAGAGTCCTTTGAAACTACATCCGAGTCAATCAGTCAGTCTCCTCTATAGAAAGGATTTTGCAATCACATCACAAACAAACATCAACAACAAATTGAAAACAATCTATGCTTTACATGCTTTCATCTCCTTGTATTCTTACTAATTCACATTGAGATTTTGGCATATTGTGTCCTTTCGAGCTCTTTGATGATGTCCTTTATAGGATTTAGAGACTGATGACTGGGGGCATAATCTTTTCTTTGTCTTCTGCTTGTATGTGAAAATCTAACAACTTTGGAAATTTTGGATTGAAATGGTGTCCATCTGTAAGAGCCTCTATCTCGTATTGGATGGCCATGAGTACCTTGACCATTAATACCCAAAAAATTCAAGGAAGTTTGATCTAACTATTGTCTTTTTGAGTGAGTTCTTAGTCCTACTGTGAAACACGATCTTACCTAAGGATGTGAATGATAAAGGGTCACTACAAGTAATTCACACTAGATTTAGAGTAATCTTTTGACTACTTGATGTGTTTGTAATGCAAGGTGTATTCAAGTCATCACGACATCTATTTTTTGATGCTTATACAAATTGCTATATCACAATGGACATGATATTCAGGTCATCTTGGAATTTATGCCTTAGTGCTTATATCTAATATGACATTTTGAAAACAAAATCAATATTCATATGTCCATGTTTGCTTAACCAGTGGGAGTTGTATCGATTTTTGCACATACAAATCAATATTCATATGTCTATAGTTTCCTAACTAGTGGATGTTGTATTGATTTATCCAGTTACTTACTAAAAGTTCAATAATGAAAACAAATCGACACATGATCAGTGACTAGGTCCTAGGTCTTAGGTTTGCATTTCATTCTGCATGTCACTTTGCATGATTGCATGATCTCACAAATTGTTGAATACACTTAAAATGATTACACAATTCTTCAAAACTAAACATAAACTTGACATGAAGAGCTGAATCTAACACAAAGGTTTCCTCACACAACCACAAGCAGTCACCATCTTGGGTTAAACATCCTTTTTGATGTAAGACCGAGTGCTTGTCTTCATCAATACTTGCAAAACATATCATGTGTATCATTGTAATTACATTGCATACATCTGCATAATCACAATCATATATTTCCATACATTTTTATAATCACAATCATATATTTCCATATATTTTCATAATCATCATTAATTACATTTGCATAAATCACATGATATCATCATAAATCAAAACATGACTGTAATCACCTACAAATGGTCACCTAGACTATTAGCCCCTTTTGCTAAATTATCAATTGCTTGTTCTTGATCAAATCCTAGTTCTATCATTTATTCAATTATTTTCTATGGGCTAACCATCTTATCCTAAGTTTTTATTTATTTAAAATAAATATTTCCTCCTCTTTTAATAAATAAAAAGCCCCCACCTTTTCCTCTTATCCTAGGTTGCACAAATAAAATATTATTCTTATTTTATAAAAAGAAGAAAAGCACTTTTTGTCTCATATGGACACAAAAGTCAACTCTTATTTTCTCATTGGAGGATATTTGTGCACATGGATTGCTCCTTTTTCAAGCTCCACCGTTGATTATATCTTTTGCCTCTTAATCTCCATGGTCCATTCCTCCTCATTTCTTATAAAAGGAGAGCTCTCTTCTTCATTTTCATATCTTAGGTTTTCATGCTAATGTTATGCTGTAGGTTTTCTGGGTCATTTTGGAGTTTTTGAAGATTTGGAGCATTCTTGGCTTTTGCATCTACATGTTATCATAGTTTTCATTTCTTGCATTATCATGGCATTCTTAGCTTAGATTTCCTTTATGCTTTAGATTAATCCATCTAGCTTAACTAGGAGGCTTTGTAATACTTGCACCTTTCATTTTCATAGCTTAGCTTGCATTTCCATTTCTAGCATAGCATTGCATTGCATTTTCATTCTTGATTCTTGAGGATATTGGCGTTCTTGCCCTTGTCTTCATTGAATCTCCCATTGCATGGTTTACTAGCAAGGTTATAGGCTAAATAGCTCTAGCTAAGAGCATTCTTAAAACCCTTGCACTCCATGCCTAGGGAGCTATGGATCGATTTTTGAGACCTCATTCTTGAGTGTTCTCAAATGTAATGATTCATAGAAGTGTGACACAATTATAGCACACATTTTTGGCGCCCACTGTGGGGCAGAGTAGACTAGCTTTGTCCCTTCTTTTTCTGCATTTTTATCATTTTCCATTAATTTTTTGGCAAGTTTTTAGCTTAATTTTCGGTCTCTATTTTTTTTTTTTCAGACTATCATACGATACTTTCCAGAAGTATCACGCGATAGTTCTCTGTATGCGCATGCGATACTTCACCTGTCAGAAGTATCGCCTGGCTATTGCATAGAATATCACCTGGTCTCGGGCGAAGTATCGTCTGGTGTCGAGCAAAGTATCGCACAGACTAATATTATCACCCTAGTATACTGAGAAGTATCGCGCGATAATCCTAGTGTCTGTAACTATCACCTGTACCTGGTAGTGAGCTATATTTGAGTTATTTTATCTATCTTGCAAGTTTTGGGTTCTCTGCTAACTTTTTGAAATTTTTAAAAAAATTTAGCATTTTGAAATGCATGCCTCTGGAAAACGGGTGCCCATTTTTGAAAAATTTTTGCAAATGGTATCAAAAATCAAAGTGTGATATATCGTTGGAAAGGTCTTTCTATGCCTAATCCAACCATGATGGTTTCATTTTTAGATTTTGTCATTTGATCAATTATTTTTTGTAGATTATCTAATTTTTCATGTGCTAACCATTGTTAGATTTTGGATTTTCCTAACCCTTGTTGGTCTAACAAGTTGTTTTGAAGGTGCTCTTGCTTTCATGGAAAATGCTTAAAATTACTTGAGGTACTTTGTTCCATCTCTACAACATTTGGATTTTGGGATTAAAATTGAACCTCTCATGTGTTTGGCTTGAGTGTTTACATGCTTTCATAGAACACATTTCAATTGATGCTCTTAATGGGAAATAAATGAACATAGATTTGCTTTCATACAAGTTTGTGTAAGTGAATGCTTGTGTTTAAACCTTAAGTAATTCTTGGTTCTAATATCAAATATCTCATTGAGTGATTAAGGGCATGGATTCATTCTTTGTTTACATAGAGATTTAAATGCACCACTTTGTGGACTCACTCTATGTTTTCTTGGAAAGTTAAATATTCCATTGATTCAACCCTTTGTCATTTGTGAGTAGTATTGATAGGCAACTTTAGATTACTTTTGATTGACCTTGTTAGCTAAATTGGGTGTTGGACTCGCTTATTTCTAATTGCCCCTCGTTACCGCCCTTTGGATGCAAGGTCAGCATTCATACATAGGGGAGGGGTCTACTTGAAAAGACCGTTAAGTGTTCCACAAAGTTCTCCCTTTTATGCTTTCCTGATCTCATTAGTTTTCTAAGGTGTGGACTCACTTTGAGTTTGTGTGAGGAGTTAAATGTTCCACTTTTGGACTCACTTTGAGTTTGTGTGAGGAGTTAAATGTTCCACTTTTGGACTCACTTTGAGTTTGTGTGAGGAGTTAAATGTTCCACCTTGTGGACTCACTTCACATTCACTTGAAGAGTTAAATGTTCCACTTTTGGACTCACTTCACATTCACTTGAAGAGTTAAATGTTCCACTTTTGGACTCACTTCACATTTACTTGAAGAGTTAAGTGTTCCACCTTTAGTGCTTTAAATACTTTTGATAGTGAATTATTTACTTTTTATTTCTAGAAGGCCTACTTGGGGACACACCACCTCAAGGGATGACTTTAACTCCTGTGTTCCGGTGGAGTATAAATAGCGGGGGTGAATCGAAAGACACCTCTCTTGGGAATTGAGTTTGATATCACTCTTGGCTAAGCCTCAAAGAACTTTATACCTTTGAGAAGTGAAGGAGGAGATTTGGGTTACCGTCTCCCCCTGGCTGTGTGATTTCGGATTCTTCTCATCTACGGATTTGGGCCTCACATACCTTGCATATATCAAGGACTCCCTTTAGCAAAGCTATGTATATCCTTGTAGATAGCTTGATAGGATGTTGTTGTGTTCTAAGTGCCTGCTAAAACATTTTCAAGAACATACACAAGTAGAATCTTTAAGTAGTAGAAATACTAAGTCACTATTCTTGTTCATGTGCAAGGTTGCTTTGCCCCTTGCTCATTGTTTGAAGACAACTACTTTCTTGAACTCCTTGATTGTTGTCTTATGTTCTTGATCCATGATAAAAATTGGTTGATATACTTACTTGATCTTTTAAAATGCTTCAAAACTGAGATTTTTATGTTCATTGGTCATAGAGTCATATGACTCTGCAACAGTGTCACCCGGCCTTATTGGAAACTATCGCTTGGCTTAGGGCAAAGTGTCACCTCACTATAAACTATTGCCTTGTCTACCTGGAAAGTGTCACCTAGAACCTTTTTGCTTTCTTGTTGCTATTGCAATCCGGAGCTGCTAAACTTGCATTTTAACCTGTCGTAGAGTGTCTTTTTCTATTCTTACCTGAAGCTGGACTGTTATCTGCATGCTTAGACTTGTTCTAGACTGACACAAATGAATTAAAACTATTGGATTTGACCTTAATGAATGCTACTCTTGATCACTTGTCGCATCACGGTTACCTCTCTAGCTACTTGCTTATTGAGCTTCTTGCTCGCTGCTCGGCTTTAGTCAATTGATTATTGTAAGTGCTTGAGCACTTTTGACGAGCCATCTCTCTATTGTTCTACTTTGACAAGTGATATTTATTAGCTTTTCTTATCTCAAATCTAAGAAACTTTGTCTCATTCTATTAGTCAACCAACATCTCTTTTCATGTCGGTTACAACTCGGTCTCAATTTGAGCAGGAGAGTCATCCTTCATTCAGTTATACATAGTTACCTTCTCCAACTAGATGCTCATGAGCACCCATTAGCAACAACAGTTCTAGTTCTAACCAATCTAAGGATTCTAAGGCTACCCCATGGTACAAAGGAGGTTTCCTCTTTTCCACATTCAAGACCCCCAAAAACACAGACAATATCTCACTCACTTTGACTGAACAAGAAAAATTTCAATGCTTGCAAGAACATTTTGAGCATAAAGATAACCAAGTGCGCTTAGACAAAGAACACAATCAACAAAGGATGGATGCTGCTAGGTGTATGGCTTATAGAGTGAAATTTCATGAGCAACCTGAGACTAGTAATCATGAGCATAGACCTCTTTTTAATGGCAACAACACGCCACCAAGATCACCTCCAAAATGGACTTTTGAGATTCCTTCTTCACCTCCTAGACCTCCTCCCTCTCAACATGAGGCAGAGGCTGATGATGAGATTTCTAGTGAGGATCTTATGAGATTTGAACAAGATGTGGTCTCCCAACAAATGATGCATAAGATTTTAGAGCGTAATGGTGACCAATATTTTCAATATATGACTTCTAGAGGATACAAGCTTCCTCTCGGCTATGATGTCAGACAAATTTTCCAACAAAGAGTACCAACTGAATTGGAAGTCCTTCAGGAAGAACTACGTCAAACAAATCAATGCCTTACCCAAATGGCATTAGAAAGAGAGCCTCCAAAGGTTCTTTTGTAGAATCAATTTGTGCTCTTCCCTTTGATAGGAGTCTATACATGGTCCCATTTCCTAGGAATATTGAGGTTCCCAAATATGACAAGTATGATGGAAATGGTGATCCCCATGACCATGTGCATCACTTTTACGCTCTTAGCATGGACTTTCTTCATGAAGACACATTTCTTCTATGATTATTCCCTCAAAGTTTAAGAGGCCAAGCTTTGGAATGGTTTGCGAAATTGACACCACCTCTTAAGACTTTTGATGAGTTGGCTCAGCGATTTACCTAGCATTATTCTTACAACATCCAACAACTTGTCACCATGATAGATCTTGGTAATCTAAGACAACATCAAGGTGAGCCATTTGTAACTTACTTACAATGTTGGAGGTCATTGTATTCTAGGTATCCTTGTCAGTTACCCGAGAGAGAAAAGATTGACATTTTCATCAACACTCTTGTGCCTGAGCTATATTATGATTTAAGGAAACAACTGTTCTCTTCTTTCAACAACATGGTTGAAAGTGCATATCGAATTGAGGATGTGGCTATAAGAAAAGGGGATATTGTTATTAATAAAGATGCTAAAGGCAATGGCAAAGACAAGAACAAACCTTGGAATAAAAACAAGTATGTTGTTAATGATGGGGTTGTTGACGCTCCTAAAGCTAAAGAGCCTACTTTCAATCTCTCCAATGCTATCTATGCAGCAAAACAACAAGAAGCTACCAATGCTCATAGTGCTCCTAAACCTCAATATGCAGATAAGCCTAAGAAGTCATTTTGAAAGCAAGTCTATACCAAGTTGGCAGAACCTTATGATGTGATCCTTAAGACTTTGGTTGATAATGGATATCTTACGCTTCCTGATAAACTTGGTAACTGGAATCTGATAAATAGGCCTGATTGGTGGGGAGAGGATTGTTATTGTCATTATCACAAAAACAAGGGACATCTGATAGACAATTGTTTTAAGCTTAAGGATGATATTCAGGATCTTATTGAGAATGGCACAATCTCCACTGATGGCTTAACTAAAAATTTTGATCACACAACTTTCAAAGATCCTCTACCTAAGCATGATAAGGGGGAAACCTCTCAAGCACATAAGAAGAATCATGATGCTAAGATCAATTACACGTATCCTTCTAATACGCCTATGATCAACATGGTAGAGCCCATTGAGAGTGTTTTAATGATGAGGTCTCAAGAGGATAATAAAGCCAATCATGGTAAGCCAAAGTTGGTCTTGCTAACACATGGTAGTTCATCTTCCTGAAGTAAGACACTGAATGTTGTTACTAGGGGGCAAGCCAAGATTATCCTTAAAACTGTGCAAGATCCCAAGCAAGCTTTGCCTTCCAAACAAATAGCTCCTTCAACTACCCTTAGCTATGATCTTTTCCAACATTTGCAAAAGACACCAGCACCGATATCTATCCTTGAGTTGCTTCGGTTATCCCCTTCACATAGAGAGATTCTTGATGAGGCTCTACGTACAACACATGTTCCCAATGACATTGATCCAAATCAATTTCAGGCTATGGTCAACCAAATTTCATCTCCGCTATCTCTCCTTTTCTACAGAAGATGACATATCTATTGCTCACCCGCATAATCTAGCTTTACACATTGAAGTTCTAGTCTACAATACCCAAGTCCACTAAGTCCTAATAGATAATGGTGAAGGGTTAAATATTGTTTCTTTCAATGTCATACAACAATTGGGTTTGTCAAAATTTGTTGTGGATCTTAAGAAGAAGATTACTATAAAAGCTTACGATGAAGTGGAAAGATCTTCCAAAGGTCTTGTCACGCTGCTTGTTTGAGTGGGACCTATCATGAAAGATATTAGCTTCCAAGTATTGGACATCCCACTCACATATAACATTCTTTTGGGTCATCCTTGCATCCATGACATGCAGGCTATTCCTTCCACTTATCATCAGTGCGTCAAATTTCCATACAATGGCACTAAAGTTGTGATTCCTGGAGACCATACTATTGCTATTAATGCTCTTACTGTTGTTGAAAAATTTGTTCCTCACAATGAACCTTCTGTTGATCCTAGTACATCTCTAGTTGCTGCTGAGAAAACACTTAAGATGATGAGCCATGTTATGGGTGAATATACGCTGGATTCCTTTGCTTCTATACCTATTTCTCCTAGGTCATATGGGAGACCTTCTAATCAGATGAAGCCTTCCACTTCTGCTATGATGATCTTTGATACTTTTTTTCCTTCATCTATTCCTTTAGAAGAAGAAAGAGAAGAACAAGTTGTTCAAGAGTGGATCTATAGAGAAGATGAGGGTAGATTTTCCCTCCTTGATAATTCCAGAAATACTCCCATGCTTAGTAATTTAGACATAGATACAGATGAGTCACCACTGCACATTATGGTTCAAATGGGAGATGATCTTCCTTCTACATCACTTCTTTGGGGAGAAGAATGTATATCTACTGATGATATAGCTGAGGCCTCTGTGTCTAGAACCTATGTGCCTAAAGAATCATTGAACTATGATAGACAATGTCGCAATATTGCACGGCTGCTACAAAGAGGTGATCTCTCACATAATGACACGAGTATCTCTACTTCTCAGCATCTTAAGCCTCTTCCAAAAGATCCTCCCATGACAGATATGGATGTTGATGTGGTTCATACCTCTCATAACCCACCTGACGTAGTTGATGACTCTCATGTCGGGTCTGATGAGTTTGTTCCCCGTATTGCCTTAGTCAACTACATTGGTCCTTCTATGACAACTCTAGATCTAGCTACTTTTGGAGCTTACCCTATAGGCTTGACCTCTCTTGTCACCAGAGATGATATCCCTCACATAAATGCTATTGAACTAGTCACTTCATTTCATCTCACATCAATACCTGTTACTTCTTCCACCAATGGACTAGCAACAAAAAGGACTGAATCAACAATCAAGTATCACAAGCATCGAATCAAAAGAAAAGAGAAATGGTCGGATGGTGAAAACCACATTGTGGCGGTATCTGCACCTAAGAAAAGTAAAAATAAAAATTTGCTCAAAAATAATGATTATCAAATACAAGATGACAAGCTTATTCTCTACAAAAAAATGGTGCACTACTTCAAGCATGATCTCATATCTGTTACACTTCAGCCCATTCCTAGAGCTGAGAACAAAGTTGCTAATGCCTTGGTTACTTCAACATCCATCTTACAAATGAAAAGGCATAAATTTCACTTCAAGTTCTTGGTGGATGAATTACGCTATCCTGCTCACAAATCTTACAATCCTTCCATCTTTTCATATCTTCCACCTCATATTCCTCCTGCAAATCTGCCACGCCATTCTTCCCACCATCCCTTACACTTTGCCTTTGTCTCTGGTGACTTGTATAGGAAGGGTCTAGATAGAACTCTCCTTAAATGTCTAGAAATAGAGGAGTCAGAAAAAGTGCTAGCTGAAATCCACAATGGCATATGTGGATCACATTCTAACGATCCTCCACTAGCTCAGACATTGCTTAGGGCTGGTTATTATTGGTCAAACTAGTTGAGACCTCCTATCATCACAGTTGCAGCATTTGGGCCTGAGGCCTATCAGTTCTTGATGCCCATTTCTGTCTGGGGCATTCTTTGTACATACTTTATGATCCTGAAAAAACTCCAAAAAAATTCATATATGATGCTGAAAAAATCCTAAAAAGCATAAAAAGTACTAAAAAAAAAGAGCATCCTAGTGAAAACCTAGCAATAGGTGCTTTGATGTCTCACCAAAAAAATTAAAAAATTGAAAAAAATTGAAAAAAATTGAAAAAAATTGAAAAAAATTGAAAAAGTGCCTTGGTGAAAACTTGGAAATAGGTGCCTTGGTAGCAAAAATACAAAAAAAAATTATAAAAAGTCCTAAAAAAAATTGCAATAAATCTATCAAGTGGTGAAAACCTGGAAACATGTGTTGCTTGAGACCCTCTACACCTATGTCTATCAGTCTTGCATGGCGCTCATTCACTCCACTTCTCACTTTGCCTCTCCTAGCCTAGAATTGACTCTTGTCTTAGTCTAGGGGGGTTTTAAGCTTAGCTTGGGTCTCTTTGTGCATCTGGGTTTCTTAGGCACCTCATAAATAGTGTTTTTCAACACTACCCTAGCGTCGAGTGTTTCTTAACACTTATCAGATGTCCTGCCTATAGTCTAGATGATGCAATATTTCTCACTAGCAGATGCGATACTCAAAGTTTGACTCTATGACCTACACACACGCACTTAAACATTTGACTTGTTGAGATGTGTTTGACTTTATTTTTGTGTGCTGTCTATGATGATTTCTTTGCTGAGTGTTCTCCCCCTATGATCATTTTCGATGATGCATAGCTAGAAGATTGAGGGAATGAGAACATGTTTTATTGCTTTTTCTACTTGTGAGTATATTTTGTTGGTCCTAACTGTCATGAGCATTTATGCTTGTTCCACTTGACATTGGGATCTACAAGGTATTATCCTTGACTATTTCGCAAGTGCATGCTTATAGTCATCTTGACTTTCTTGTGTCTTGATGCGAGCATAATCTTGCTATATCAAACTTAGGTAGTCAAACTGCACTAGTCATCTTGACCTACATGTCTCTGATGCCTAGGTGAGATTTCCACATTTTTATTTGATATAGATCATATTCAGATCCACATAGTTATGCTAGTGTGTATTGTATGATCTTGCGACGCTACCAATAATGCTCGATGATGATAATTAGATGTCTATTGGCTTTGTAACCTTGCAAGTAAACCACTTTTCATGTAGCTTGCATTCTTAAGTTCATGTTAGTTAGTTTTGCATCTTGCAGATGGAGAGAGCTCTCCTTTTCATCTTTCATGGACTTGTTAATCAACTGCACTCACCTTTCGCTTCTTCCTGATCATGTCTTTCACTTTTGGTCTTTCATATCACATCATTTTCCTTTCATTTCAAGATCCAAACTGAAATCCTTGATCACCCAAATCACCTTTCTTCTTCTTTCATGCAGTTGGCTGACCTTTTGAGGCCTGATCCTTTGATCTTCGCTGGGGCATTCTTCACCTCTTCATCTCCATCTCTTTCCAACTTCCAATCTTTCATTCACTTTCAAATCCCAAGTTCAACTCCCCCTCTGTGGTGTTTACAGGTTGAGGGACTGATAGGTTTGTGCCCCATGTCCCATGTGTGGGGCATATCTTCATTGCTTAATGGTTATTCTGTTCTCTTTCTTTGATTATGATTTCTAGTGATTTGATCATGTCTCTCTTGCGTCTACTTTCCCTCTACTTGGATTTCACTTTCGATCCTGAGGGGGCAGACACATCATATCTTATTGGCTATCTCTTTCCTAAGTGTTCAGTGTGGTCGCTACCAGGCTGACCATGCAGGATTTGCTATTTTTCTACACTTCATTCTTTAGAGTCAGAATGCTATTGCTTGCCTTTTTGGCTATCTCTTACTTTCTTGGCTGATCTGAGTTGCTTTGTGATCCCAAATCAATCTCACATTTCAACTTCATTCTTTGACTGCATGTGTTCCCAGATCGATCACACATTAGTCAAAGAGGGGCAAATGTAATCACCTACAAATGGTCACCTAGACTATTAGCCCCTTTTGCTAAATCATCAATTACTTGTTCTTGATCAAATCCTAGTTCTATCATTTATTCAATTATTTTCTATGGGCTAACCATCTTATCCTAAGTTTTTATTTATTTAAAAAGAATATTTCCTCCTCTTTTAATAAATAAAAAGCCCCCACCTTTTCCTCTTATCCTACATTGCCCAAATAAAGTATTATTCTTATTTTATAAAAAGAAGAAAAGCACTTTTTGTCTCATATGGACACAAAAGTCAACTCTTATTTTCTCATTGGAGGATATTTGTGCACATGGATTGCTCCTCTTTCAAGCTCCACCATTGATTAGATCTTTTGCCTCTTAATCTCCATGGTCCATTCCTCCTCATTTCTTATAAAAGGAGAGCTCTCTTCTTCATTTTCATATCTTAGGTTTTCATGCTAATATTATACTGTAGGTTTTCTAGGTCATTTTGGAGCTTTTGAAGATTTGGAGCATTCTTGGCTTTTGCATCTACATGTTATCATAGTTTTCATTTCTTGCATTATCATGGCATTCTTAGCTTAGATTTCCTTTATGCTTTAGATTAATCCATCTAGCTTAACTAGGAGGCTTTGTAATACTTGCATCTTTCATTTTCATAGCTTAGCTTGCATTTCCATTTCTAGCATAGCATTGCATTGCATTTTCATTCTTGATTCTTGAGGATATTGGCATTCTTGCCCTTGTCTTCATTGAATCTCCCATTGCATGGTTTACTAGCAAGGTTATAGGCTAAATAGCTCTAGCTGAGAGCATTCTTAAAACCCTTGCACTCCATGCCTAGGGAGCTATGGATCAATTTTTGAGACCTCATTCTTGAGTGTTCTTGAATGTAATGATTCATAGAAGTGTGACCATCTTGGGTTAAACATCCTTTTTGATGTAAGACTGAGTGCTTGTCTTCATCAATACCTGCAAAACATATCATGTGTATCATTGCAATTACATTGCATACATGTGCATAATCACAATTATATATTTCCATACATTTTCATAATCACAATCATATATTTCCATATATTTTCATAATCATCATTAATTACATTTGCATAAATCACATGATATCATCATAAATCAAAACATGACAAGTACAAATGAATTCATAACCAAAATCTCGATCTTATATATATCATATAGCTTGAAATAGTCAAGGGTGCACTACTGGCACAAAGTACAAAAGAATGAGCTCATGTGAGCTATCAGAAGTCAGATCAGTATATATGAACAAAATGACAAAAAAATTAGAATATCTAGACAAATCAGCTATCTCCCTGATCCTCTACATCTAGTGGAGGTGGTGGTGCATCAGGAACTTCCTCGACTCGGTGTTCCTTGGCTCCCTCTTAAGCTATCATATATTGGGAGTATGTTGGTACTCTCTGACCAACAAGAACAATAGAAAAATAAGAAGAAACATAGTAGGTAGCTCAAGAGGTCTGATGTGTCACCTCTCCTATAATCTCTTGTTCTCCTCTCAGAGCTCTAATCACTATCTGTTAGCCTCTAAGAATCACTCCTCAAAACAAGTACTCTATACTCTCAAGTCCCTCACCTGTAATCTCAATCACCTAATCATCTCCTAAGAAGTCTATGCTGCACTAGGATCTACATCTGCCATAAGCATATATGTATCTCTAGTTGGCTGATCAACAACCTCTGCTCTTTTCACCTTACATCATCTCACCTCGGCACCTAAATCAAAATATGTATCACCCTATGTAGGATCACGACCAGCACCTACATATTTCTTAGCATTGCGTACCTCGTCAGCACAGTTAACACTACCTAAAGTACCACTCTCTCCTCTACTCAATCTCCTCTGTAAAACTATAGGTCTTCCTATTGTAGAGCTAGTGGGATGAGGTGGTCTCATCTAACCAAATGGTCTCTGCGGTGTCATGACTGCTCTCGACCTTGGAGGTGTGGGCTGGGTCATCAGAATATGTGCATCTTAGCATCTCTACCCTCAACCCATAGGAGCACTTGTCACATCCATAACCTCCTCCATCGAAGGTATCGACTCTATGGGATCTAAAAATCTATATATAGGATGCTTGGCGAGGCAAGCAATATATCCATCTATAACTCCAGCATCTATAACGTTTGAATGGTAGTCCCAATCTCTACCAACATAGCCGCTATACTCCTATGTACAAAGAGCATAAGACAATTGAGGGCCCCATCCTAATCCAAGCTCTCTGACTATCCATGCATAAGCAGCATGATCCTGTGGTGCATCTTGAATGATTCTATACTACTGCCACACTTTGGTAATGATAAAATGCTCAAGCACTATGGTAGACCACCCAATCAACACTCGACTATGGAAAAAGTGACTAAACTGCTCTTGAGTGGTAGGCCAGGCCTCTATCTATAGATATGGATGCAAAATCACAAATGTACTATCATCAAGGCAATGTCTCTAATACTCAACATGGTCCATGCGTACCTATGTTCCATATCCTTAATATATATAAATCACCGGCTCCTATGGCTGGCGCTGACTTTGGCATACTGGTCTACATATTGGGATATGCTCCTAGGCTCAAATCTAAAGTACTAAAGCACCAAAAGCAAAGGAATTTCTCTCTTGATACATGATCTCGTGCTTCTCAAAGAACATGTGATCCAACATACACTGACTCCAACCCAACTCAGATGAAGTGGCCATCAAACATGCAACCATTGGGGCCCAGCCCATCAAGAGACCATTCTGCTACCAATCAGACATAATAATACCTCCTATCATGCTGGCTATAATACACTCTAATATATGGGTTTGCCCATAGTGCTAAACTAGAGTCTCCCAGGAAATAGAATAGGTAAGTTGTGTATCATCTCCAAATAATCATTTGAAAGCATGTAATCCAGAGTTCCCCGAACTCACATAATTAGGGCGTAGACCGTGGAATGGAATACAGAATATCCGATAGAAATCCTCTGGTGTAATTGTGATCTCTCCTATAGGGAGGTGGAAGGTCTGAGTCTTTGAGTGAAACCTCTCAATCAATGTAGTCAGAAGTCTGTGGTTCACCCTAATCTCAGCCAACCAAATAAGATACTCAAAGCCACATGTAGCAAGATGTACCCTCATCGAATCAGGTAGTGAAACACAACCTCTGAGTCACCGGGTGTGATATATGCACATGGACATCAGGATAGATGACCTACATAGCATAGAAACATGGAATGCTATCAATAACTTGGTTGAAAAATATGCTAAATGTATAGAAATTCAAAAGTTGACTATCTCAAAAGGTACATCAAATGCTCAGGAATCAGCCTATGAAATTGAAAAATTTAATATTTTAACCTAAAAAGGTGTTTTTAGCTTGTTGATTTCCATACGACAATATAGTCTAGCATCAAAACTCGTTTGAGTTTCAGTAGCTTCTCAAATGACAAACCATGGTTATACGACAATGTATGTCTTCTTGTATGATATATGAGGGACCCAACGAAATGTCATACGACTCTTGGGTCCCTCTCATACGAGTTTCTAGGGGTTCTGGGATGACACCCTAAATGAAAGTGAAAAGTCGTACGAGTCCCAGTGGACAGTTGTATGAGTTTCCATGCATGAAAAATTTGAAAAATTCTAACATACGAAAAAAGTCATACAAATGCTAAAAACACACAAAAATGGAATTTACAAAGAGGCATAGGGGTCCACTTACCGGATGCTAATACTGCGGAGGTCGTTGATGTCTCTGGCTGCACTCAAAATGGTGGGAAGAGATAGGTACCTTCATCTTGGCCATTTTCTCGCTCAAAGGGCTCCACAAAGGTTTCAAAAGTCAAATGTGAATAATGAATTGAAAATGACCTTTTTGGCCCTTATATAGCTTTTGACCTAATTTTCAAAAGTGCTCCGTTTTCCATGAAAATTGCACCCCTAGCTAATTTCGACGTTTTGAACCCATTTTCAATATCAAAATCAAAATTTGAGATCATTTACTATGTCAAAATCATGATTTAAAATTTTCAGACCCAAGACGGCCGACTGCTTGCATAATCGACCTTCAATCATCACAAAAATCTAAAATTCAACTTAACTGATTATCTTACATCAAACTATCAAAATTTCAACTTGGTCACTCATGGTCAACTCATGGTCAAACCTAGTCAAACTTGGTCTCCAGGACCTCCAAATGATGTAGAACACGTTCTTGAACATGTATAACCACTTCTCGAATCAATTAACATGCTTCTAAACCATTCAACGCTGACTTTTCTTGTCAGATTTTGAATTTTCACCCCGAAGGGGGCATGATATTGCACATGATTCAAGTCTGTAAATCTAATTCTATCAATCAAATCTTTCCTCAGTAATCAAGACAACAACCACATCTAGTTGCTAATTCATCAAAAGACCTCGTCACTTGGGGCATATCAGATTCATCGAGATCCATATCAATCTGGTATCCTAATCAATCTTGTAAACTATATCAGCTTTTCATAACCATCAGTTCATTAGCGTCATTTCCTTGGTTCTTTGTAATTGAAGGATTCAAATGTGATACCACTACGATTCCTCTAGACATTCAGGTTTGGAATTAGGTCACTCACTTCTTTGTAATCATAAGGTTCAAAATCAAGCATTTTGATACTTTTTTGTAATCACCAATTCATTGTTGCTATAGTTAACATTAGCTCTGGTCAATTAGGACCTAACATCTTCAAATCTTTCAATCGGTTTCTATATCAAAATTGGTTCATCTTTCAAATCAGTTTCATACATCTACATAAAACACAGACTAATCTTTGAACCATTGCGCTTCACACAGTAATTCAAAGAGGAGCAAAATGTAACACCCCAAAAAATGGGCTATAGGTTCATTAACCTCTTACATCAACAATTCGATCAAAATCAACATCAAAGTCCTAACCTAAGGCACATCTGCACATTAGTTTATCAAAAACCTAATTGATTATCTTAATTCTACATCGGGGAATATTCCTTGAATATTCCTAATTTATCATAATTATCTTTAATTGAATATTATCTGGCGATAAATGTCATTATTTATCCTAAAGTTGATTAATTGAATATGATGAATATTTGATTAATTAATTTAATTCTTCCACTTAATTATTTAATTAGATTTAGTTGCATTTACTCCTAATTAATATTATATTTATTTTGACAATAAATCAAAATTCCTACAAACAATCAATTGAATATTTATTTAATTGATTTAAAATCAAATTTGTCAAATTTAATGATTTAATTGGAATAAAGTTTGATTAAATAATTGATTAACCCATAAATCAATTGTTTTAATTCAAAATCAGTTAAGTGGAAAATAAACCACTTTATTTATTAAATTAATTCATATTAAATCATGCACAATAAAAAAAGTAGTTAACTTTAAATCAATTTTCAATTTCAATTTGTTAACTTTCTAAACTCAACATCTGATGATGAGTTGAAAAAGAGAACTAAACTCTATTTTGAGATAAAAACTGCTTTTGCATGATTTTATGAGTTTATTTATTCTTAATTTCTTATTAACTCAAAAATCAACCTGAGTTTATCAAGAGTGATTTATGGTTTTTCTTATACATCCTCAAACCCTGGATTTCTATAAAAACAAGGCTCAGCTCTTCACAAAGACATCTCTCGAATTTGCACAATTACTCTGGCAAAATTGCATATGAAGAATCAAGCTTTTGCGATAGGCGACTTTGTGAGATCAATTCATATTTTTTCATAGCTTTTCATAGTTATTCATATCAATTCATATCATTGTTAGTATAATCTACATATCATTTCAATTCATTCTAGACTAGATTCATAGAGTTTTTTTTTTTTAATATCATTGCATAGAAAATCCAAAAATATAGATTAATCTGCATTCATTCTACATTCATCTTTTGCATTCAAATCCTTCGTTTAGGTGTTGCATTGTCACTTATCTCAATTTCAATCTGAGAACATCATACTCGCACCTACTAGAAGGCAGTAAATCACCTGGTTAGCTTAGTTTCAATTACTTGCAGATTTCAATTTTGCTAACCTCTAATGTTTTACTGAAGTGTTGTGTCTATAGCTAGGTACAATTTTCACACACACCCATAGGCAGTACCCATAGGTAGTACCGCTTCAAAATCACTAAAAATTAGAATGCATGGTCTAGTAACTGATGATGACTACAGAGTATCTAGGTTGCAAGAACTTAAATTGCTAGATGAGCGCAGACACGCAGCATATGATCATCTCAGAGTCTATCAGAAAAGAATGTCTAGAGGCTAAAACAAGAAAGTCAGACACAGATAATTTTAAGTTGGTGATCTAGTCTTGAGAGAGAATCCTAAAAATCAATCCCATAGAAAGCGCAAGGGGAAGTTTGAACCCAAGTGGCTGGGTCCCTTTGTTATCACTGCTACTTTTGGCTCTGGAGCCTATCAACTCTCAATGACTAAAGGAGAACAGCTCTGAGAACCAATCAATGTTGTCCATCTGAAGAAATTCTATGCCTAAGGTATTCAGTATTCAAAAATGTCTTGAAAAAATTATAAAAATTAAAAAAATCCTTAAAAAATGAACATCTTGGTGAAAACCTAGCAATAGGTGCCTTGATGATTCACAACAAAATCAAAAAATATCAAAAGTACAAAAAAATTGAAAAAATGAAAAATACAAAAAAAATGAGAAAAAGAAAAAGTGCCTTGGTCAAAACTTGGAAATAGGTGCTTTGGTAGCAAAAATAGAATTTTTGCCAAGATGGTGAAAACTCAGCAAACAGGTGCCACTTGTTTCAAAATGCTTCATCTATCAATGCAATCTTGGTCTCTCCTAGCTTTCAATCTTGATTTAGTTTGTACATACCTCCTGGTTTATTTCCACATTCCTATTTTCAATAAAGTCGGTCTATGCACCAATCGGCTCAAACGTCTGTATCCTATCAATGTTCAAACTTGGGGGCAATCAAAGTCATATCCTACAGTCCTCAATATCTCAAACGTGTCATATCCAGCTAGGGTCCTTTGAAGCTACATCTGAGTTAGTTAGTCAGTCAGTCTCCTCTCCAGAAAGGATTTTGCATCTACAACAATGCAATCAAACATCAACATGAACGAAAACAATCTATGCTTCACATGCTTTTATCTCCTTGTATGTGTACTGATTCACATTGAGATTTTTGTAAATTGTGTCCTTTCGAGCTCTTTGATGATGTCCTTTACAGGATTTAGAGAGTGATGACTGGGGGCATGATCTTTTCCTTGTTTTATACTTTGAGTGAAAATTTAACAACTTCAGAAATTCTAGATTGAAATGGTGCCCATTTGTAAGAGCCTCCATCTAGTATTGGATGGCCATCTATACCTTGACCATTGATACCAATAAAATTCAAGGAAGTTTGATCTAACTTAATCTTTTTGAGTGAGTCCTTACTCCTATTGTGAAATATGATCTTACCTCAGGATGTGAATGATAAAGGGTCACTACGGGTAATTCACATTGGATTTAGAATGATCTCTTGATTGCTTGATGTGTTTGTAATGCAAGGCATATTCAGGTCATCACGATGTCTATGTTTTGATTCTTATACAAATTGCTATATCAAAATGGACATGATATTCAAGTCATCCTGGCATTTATGCCTTGGTGCTTATATCTAATCTGACATTCTGGAAACAAAATCAATATTCATATGTCCACGGTTTTCTAGCCAGTGGGCGTTGTATTGACTTTTGAGCATACAAATCAATATTCATATGTATATAGTTTCCTCACCAATGGATTTTGTATTGATTTATCTGGTGGCCTAAAAGTTCAATGATGAAAACAAATCAACACATGATCAGTGACTAGGTCCTAGGTCTTAGGTTTGCATTTCATTCTGCATGTCACTTTGCATGATTGCATGATCTCGCAAATTGTTGAATACACTTAAAATGATTACACGATTCTTCAAAACTAAACTTAAACTTTTCAGGAAGAGTTGAATCTAACATGAAGGTTTCTTCATAGAATCACAAGCAGTCACCATCCTAGGTTAAACATCCTTTTTGACATAAGACTGAGTACTTGTCTTCATCAATACCTGAAAAACATATCATGTGTATTGTTGCATTTACATTGCATTTCATGATCATTTTACATTGCATACATGTGCATAATCACAATCATACATTTCCATACATTTTCCATAATCAATTACATTTGCATAAATCCATACATTTGAAATAAATCATTGCATTGCATAAATCCATACATACATTCCACACTACTCATAGCATTTACATCACATGATATCATCATAAATCCAAACATGACAAGTACAAATGAAGTCATAACCAAAATCTCAATCTCATATATATCATATAACTTGAAATAGTCAAGGGTGCACTACTGGCACAAGGTACAAAAGAATGAGCTCATGTGAGCTATCATAAGTCAGATCAGTATATATGAACAAAATGACAAAACAATCAGAATATCTAGACAGATTAGCTATCTGCCAGGTCCTCTACATCTAGTGGAGGTGGTGGTGGTGCATCAGGCACTGCCTGGGCTCAGGGTGCCCTAGCTCCCTCTGAAGCTATCATTTACTGGGAGTATGTTAGTACTCTCTGACCAACATGAACAACAACATAATAAGTAGAAACATAGTAGGCAACTCGAGAGGTCTAATGTGTCACCTCTCCTTGTAATCTCCTATTCTCCTCTCAGAGCTCTAATCATTGTCTATTAGCCTTTATGAATTGCTCCTCAAAATGAGCACTCTGTACTCTCACATCCCTCATCTAAAATCTCAAGCACCTAGTCATCTCTTGTGAAGTCTGCATTGTACTAGGATCTACATCTAGCACTGGCATATCTGTATCTCTAGTTGGTTGATCAGCAACTTCTTTCCTTTGCACCTTACGATGTCTCACCTCAATGCCAAGATCAAAATTTGTATTGTCTTGTGTAGGATCAGGTCCAACATCTACATACTACTCAGCACCGAGTACCTCATCTTCACTACCAAAACTACCTAAAGTACCACTCTCTCCTCTACTCGATCTCCTTTGTAAAACTGCAGGCCTTCCTACTATAAAGCTGGTGGGATGTGGTGGTCTCATATGACCAGATGGTCTCTATGGAATCATGACTTCTCTCAGCCTCGAAGGTGTAGGTTGGGGCATCAAAATCTATGCATCTTAGTGTCTTTTCCCTCGACCCATAGGAGCACCTATCACATCCATAGCCTCCTCCATTGAAGGTATCAACTCTATGGGATCTGAAAATATATATATAGGATGCTTGGCGAGCCAAGCAATGTATCCATCTGTAACACTGGCATCTATGACATCTGAATGGTAGTCCCAGTCTCTGCTAACATAGTCACTATACTCCTATGTACAAAGATCATAAGACAATCAAGGGCCTCATCCTAATCCAAGCTCTCTGACTATCTATGCATAAGCAGCATGATCCTGTGGTGCATCTCGAATGATGACATACTGCCGCCACACTCTGGTAATGATAAAAAGCTCAAGCACTATGGTAGACCACCCAATCAGCACTCGACTATCGAAAAAATGACTAAACTACTCTTGAGCAGTAGGCCAGGCCTCTATTTGTAGATATGGATGCCAAATCACAAATGTACTCTCATCAAGGCAGTGTCTCCAATACTCAACATGGCCCATGCGCACTTGTGTGACATATCCTGAATATATATATAAATCATTAGCTCCTATGGCTGGTGCTGAGTCTAGCATACTGGTCTACATATTGGGATATGCTCCCAGGCCCAAATCTGAAGTACTAAAGCACTAGAAGCAAAGGACTTTCTCTCCCGATACATGATCTCGTGCATCTCAGAGAACATGTGAGCCATCATACACTGACCCCAACCCAACTCAGATGGGATGGCCATCAAATGTGCAACGATTAGGGCCCAGGCCATCAAGAGACCGTTCTAGTGATGGTCAAACATAATAATACCTCCTATCATGCCGGCTATAATACACTCTAATCTATGGGTCTTCCCATAGCACTGAACTAGAGTCTCCTAGGAAATAGAACTGGTAAGTTGTGTATCATCTCCAAACAATCATCTGAAAGCATGTAGTCTAGAGTTCCTTGAACTCACATAATCAGGGTGTGGACCGTGGAATGGAATATGAAGTATCCAATAGACATCCTCTGGTGTAACTGTGATCTCTCTTATAGGGAGGTGGAAGGTCTAAGTCTCTGAGTGAAACCTCTCATTCAATGCAGTCAAAAGTCCATGGTTCACCCTAATCTCAGGCAACCGAATAAGATGCTCAAAGCCACATGTAGCAAGATGTACCCTCATCAGGTCCGGCAGTGAAACACATAACCTCTGAGTTGCCAGGTGTGATATACGCACATGGACATCAGGATAGCTGACCTACACAGCACAAAAATAGGGAATCCTATCAATAACTTGGTTGAAAAATAGGCTAAAAGTACAAAAATTGAAAAGTTGACTATCTCAGAAAGTACATTAAATGCTTAGGAAACAACCTAAGAAATCGGACAATTTAAATTTTTGACCTAAAAAGGTGGTTTTAGCTTGTTGTTTTCCATACAACAATACATTTTGGCATCAAAACTCGTACAAGTTTTAGTAGCTTCTTAGATGACAAACCATGGTTATATGACAATGTATGTCTTCCCGTATGACATATGAGGGACCCGACAAAATGTCATACGACTCTTGGGTCCCTCTCATACGAGTTTCTAGGGGTTTTGGGACGACACTCTAAATGAAAGTGAAAAGTCATACGAGTTCTAGTGGACACTTGTATGAGTTTCCATGCATGTGAAAATTGAAAAATTCTAATGTATGAAAAAATTCCTAAAAATGCTAAAAACACGCAAAAATGGAATTTACAAAGAGGCATAGAGGTCCACTTACCGGATGCCCATACTGCAAAGGTCGCTAATGTCTCCAGTTGCGCTCAAAATGGTGGGAAGAGATAGGTACCTTCATCTCAGCTATTTTCTTGCTCAGAGGGCTCCACAAAGGTTTCAAAAGTCAAATGTGAATAATGAATTGAAAATGACCCTTTTGGCCCTTATATAGCTTTTGACCTAATTTTCAAAAGTGCTTCATTTTCCATGAAAATTGCACCCCTAGCTAATTTCGATGTTCTAAACTCATTTTCAGGATCAAAATTGAAATCTAAGATTGTTTACTATGTCAAAATTGTGATTTAACATTTTCAGACCCAGGATGATCGACTGCTTGCATAATCGACCTTCAATCATCACAGAAATCTAGAATTCAACTTAACTGATTATCTTACATCAATTTATTGAAATTTCAAATTGGTCACCCATGGTCAACTCATGGTCAAACCTAGTCAAACTTGGTTTCTAGGACATCTAAGTGGTGCAAAATGCATTCTTGAACATGTATAACCACTTCTCAAATTGATTAACATGCTTCTAAACCATTTAACGCTGACCTTTCTTGTCAGATTTTGATTCTCATCTCGAAGGGGCTGGGCATGGTATTGCATATCAATCAAATCTGTAAATTAAATTTCTTTTCTCAGTGATCAAGACAATAACCACGTCTAATTAATGATTCATCAAAAGGGCACATCACTTGGGGCATATCACATTCATTGAGATCCATATCAATCTAGTATTTTCTTAATCTTGTAAACTGTATAAGCTTTTCATAACCATCGGTTCATTAGTGTTATTTCCTTGGTTCTTCGTAACTAAAGGGTTCATTAGTGTTATTTATCCTAAAGTTGATTAATTGAATATGATGAATATTTAATTAATTAATTTAATTCTGCCACTTAATTATTTAATTAGATTTAATTGCATTTATTCCTAATTAATATTATTTAATTTTGACAATAAATCAAAAATCCTACGAATAATTGATTAAATTCTTATTTAATTAGTTAAATCTATTTGTCAATATTTAATAATATAGTTTTTGGAATAAAGTTTGATTTAATAATTGATTAACCCATAAATCAGTTATTTTAAATTTAAAATTAATTAAGTTGAAATAAATCATTTTATTTATTAAATTAATTCATATTAAATCATGCACAATCAGAAAAGTAGTTAACTTTAAATCAATTTTCAATTTCAATTTGTTAACTTTCTAAACTCAACATCTGATGATGAGTTGAAAAAGAGAACTAAACTCTATTTTGAGATAAAAACTACTTTTGCATGATTTTATAAGTTTATTTATTCTTAGTTTCTTGTTAACTCAAAAATCAACCTGAATTTATCAAGAGTGATTTATGGCTTTTCTCAATGCATCCTCAAGCCATGGATTTCTATAAAAATAAGGCTCAGCTCTTCACAAAGATATCTCTCAAATTTTCACAATTACTCTAGCAAAATTGCATACGAAGAATAAAGCTTTTGCGACAAGTGACTTTGTGAGATCAATTCATATTTTTTCATAGCTTTGCATAGTTATTCATATCAATTCATATCATTGTTAGTATAATTTGCATATCATTTTAATTCATTCTAGACTAGATTCATACAAATTTTTTTATATCATTGCATAGAAAATCAAAAAATATAGATTAATCTGCATTCGTTCTACATTCATCTTTTTCATTCAAATCCTTTGTTTAGGTGTTGCATTGTCACTGATCTCGACTTCAATCTAAGAACATCATACTCGCACCTACTAGAAGGCAGTAAATCACCTGGTTAGCTTAGTTTCAATTACTTGCAAATTTTGATTTTGCTAACCTCTAATGTTTTATTGAAGTATTGTGTCCACAACTAGGTACAATTTTCACACACACAGTATCAGAGTGGGAGCTCCTGAGTGTGTAGATAGATCACTGACTGTGAGGTAGTTTACACCAGGACCATGGTTGAGGTTTTAGCAATAAGCATGAAAATGCCTCCACGAAGGGAACGCGGCAGAAGAATTGGAGGTGTGTCACCTGAGGTTAGAGCCCTCTAGAGACAAGTGTGAGCATTGCAAGAAGAGATTCACATAGGCATGAATCTTTCCATAAGAGAGGAAAGTGAGGATGAAGCTGAAGATGAAGGAAATTTTGATCAGGAAGGAGAAGGGGAAATTATGAACCAAGAGAAAGAAAGGCTTTTTTGGGCCATTTCCAAGATTGGAAAAAGACCTAAGATTGAGGTTCCTACATTTTTCAGAAAATCTTAACCCAGAAGATTTGATCAATCGGAGAAATGAATTAGAATAATATGTTGAGTACGAAGATATTGAGGATCCTGATAGGATTATGTTTGTGAAGGCTAGACTGAAGGTTCATGCGAAGATCTAATGACATGAGATTCAATCAGATTGAAATAGAAGAGGAAACGAGAAAATTAGAAAGATGGGATCAAATGGTAGATAAATTGAAGCAACAATTCATTCATGTTGATTATGAGCTTGATCTACTAATTAAAATGCAAGGTTTGAAGCAAGAAGGGAGATCTTTTTTGGAGTATACGTAGGAGTTCTATGAAATCCTCATTAGAACAGGCCATGCAAAAGATGATAAGGAGAAATTTTCCCATTACCTTAATGAGTTGAGGCCAAGAATTCAAGAGGAGTTGAATTTGGTTTGAATGAATACTATTGAAGAGGCATACTAGTTTTCTCTAAAAGTAGAGGAAAAGTTGAACAAGAAGTTTGAAAGCAGGCAAAGTGGAAGAGGTCATGGTGGAAGATCTAGTGGACAATCTTATGGAGGCTGAAATGAAGATCATAAAAAGAAGGATGAAGCTAGTAGTAGTCAAAATCAGAGGGAAAATAATTTCAATTAGAATAATAGAGATCAGAGAGAAAGAGGACAAGGCCAAGGATCAAGAAGAGGAGGCTTCCATGGGACATGTTTTCACTATGAAGAAGATCATAGGGCATATGAATGTCCACAACACCAAGGAAGGACAGATAGGAGAGTTGAAGGTCATGCTAGAGTTGCACATGTAGATGAAGATACCAAATCATCACATTCTAAAGATGTTGAAAAAGGAGAATCCCTAATTAATAGAAGAGCCATGCTGAGTGGTGAGAATGAACTTGAGCAAAGGAGGAGCTTCTTTTGCACTAGGTGCAAGTGTGAGGATAAATGTTGTGATGTGATATTAAATAATGGAAGCACTGATAATTTGGTGTTAGAAGAGATGGTCACAAAGTTGAAGTTCAAGAGGTAGAAACACCCACATCCATATTAGATCGCTTGAGTGCAGGATGACCACAATTTCATGGTCAATAAACAATGCCTAGTTACGTTCAAGATTGGCAGATACCATGATGAGGTACTATGTGATATCATACCTATGGATGCAAGTCATATGTTTTTGGTTAGGCCATGACATTTTGGTAGGCGTGTTGTACATGATGGTCATGTGAATACTTATTCCTTGAAAAAGGATGGAGTGTGACATAAGGTAAAGCCATTAAAAGACATAGAAGAAAAGGTATGTAGTAATGCAAGAATAAGCTTTGTTGATTGAAGAAAGTTCATAGAGGGTATGAGACATGAGCATATGTGTTTTTCTTTCATTCTGAAAGCTAGTAAAAAGGAATTAGAAGATGTACCTATAGAATTTTTGGATCTATTGCATGAGTTTTAGGATATTGTGTCTGAAAATGTACTTGATGGATTACCACTAGTAAGGAAGATCAATCATTAAATGAACTTAATTTTAGGATCCAATTTTCCAAATAAGGCAATGCATGATGACACTAGTAGAAAGTGAAGAGTTGAACAAAGAGGTACATGAGTTGTTGCAGAAGGGGTTGATTCAAGAGAGTCTAAGTCCATGTGATGTACCAGTAGTATTAGTACCAAAATATCATGGAGAATGGAGGATGTGTACAAATTTCAAGGCTATAAATAAGATCACAATCAAGTATAGGTTTTCATTGCAGTGGATGGATGATATTATGGACTGTTTGAGTGGAGTTGTGTATTTTACAAAGATAGATTTGAAGAGTGGATATCATCAGATTCAAATCAGAGAAGGAGATGAATGGAAGACTTCCTTCAAGATAAAGGAAGGGTTGTATGAGTGGTTAGTCATGTCTTTTAAGTTAACCAATGCACCAAGAACTTTCATGCGGCTCATGAATGAGGTTCGAAAAGAATTTCTATGTAAATTTGTCAATGTTTACCTAGATGATATTTTGATCTTTAGTGAGACATTGGAGGGGCATATAATGCATATTCATAGGATGTTTCAAAAGTTAAGAAAAGAGAAATTTTTGATTAATTTTAAGAAGTATAATTTTGTGGAGTTAGTGTATATGGGATTTGTAGTTTCATTAGAAGGTCTAAAAATGGATCCAGAGAAAGTGAAGACTATCCTCGAATGACACACTCCAAGGATTGCTACTGAGGTAAGATATTTTCATGGTTTGGCTAGCTTTTATAGAAATTTTATCAAGAGTTTTAGCAGTATTTGTGGACCCTTGAATGAAATAATGAGAGGAGATAGGAAAGAGTTTAAGTGGACTATAGGGGCAGATAAGAGTTTTAAACTCTTAAAACAAAAAGTTACAAAACAACCTATGTTAGCACTTCCATATTTTAATAAGGTGTTTCAAGTAGACTGTGATACTAGTGGTACTGCAATGGGAGCTACTTTGAGCTAAGAAAGTAAACCTGTTGCTTATTTCAGTGAGAATTTAAATGATGCCAAGAGAAAATATTCTATTTATGATCAAAAATTTTATGCTATAGTTCAAGAATTGAAAAAGTGGAGACACTATCTTCTTCCTAAGGAGTTTGTTTTGTATATTGATCATCAAGCTTTGCAATATTTAAATAGTCAAGGAAAGTTGAATTAGAGGCATTTGAAATGGGTTGATTTTTTGCAGAGTTACACATTTGTTTTGAAACATTGTAGTGGAAAGTCTAATAGGGGTCGAGATGCACTTAGCATAAGACAATTTTAGGTGATAGAGATGCAGATTAAGGTGGTTGGGTTCAAGGAACTCAAGAGTTTATATCTAGAGGATCCTGATTTTGGTGAAGCTTGAAAAGCTTGTACAGGTTATGTTACTCTAGATAGAATTAAGTGGCTGGATTTCATCATCTAGGATGGTATGCTATTCAGAGGGAGTTAGTTGTGCATTTCACAAATCTCTATGGGTGAGAATCTCATCATGGAGAAACATGGTGGAGGATTGGCTAGACATTTTGGTCGAGATAAACCCTTACTTTGGTTAGTGAGAATTATTACTAGCCATAGTTGCAGCAAGATGTTAAGAAGTTTGTACACAGTTACAGAGTATGTCAAATGGAAAAAGGAGAAAAGAAGAATACAAGGTTGTATTAGCCATTACCTGGTGATGGGAGAATCTCATCATGGAGAAACATGGTGGAGGATTGGCTAGACATTTTGGTCGAGATAAACCCTTACTTTGGTTAGTGAGAATTATTACTAGCCATAGTTGTAGCAAGATGTTAAGAAGTTTGTACATAGTTACAGAGTATGTCAAATGGAAAAAGGAGAAAAGAAGAATACAAGGTTGTATTAGCCATTACCTGTACCAAAGAATCCATGGGAGGATATGAGTATGGACTTTTTTCTTGGCTTACCAAGGACTTAGTGGGTACATGACTAGATTTTTGTGGTGGTTGAAAGATTTTCAAAGATGGCATATTTCATTCCCTACAAGAAGACTAATGATGTTGTTCATGTAGAAGAATTTGTTTTCAAAGAAGTAAGACTACATGGTTTGCCAAAGAGCTTAGGTTCAGATCGAGAAACTAAGTTTGTTGGATATTTCTGGCGTATATTGTGGAAGAAGCTAAAGACAGATTTGAAGTTCAGCTCATCACATCATCCATAGACAGATGGATAGACAGAGGTGGTGAATAGGAGTTTAGGGAATTTGTTGAGATGTTTGGTTGGAGATAAGTCAATAGGATGAGATTTGAATTTACCATAGGAAGAATTTGCATACAATAATTCTGTCAATAGGAGTACTAGTAAGTCTTCATTCTAGGTTGTAATAAGAAGTAGTCCAGAAATGCTTCTGATTTGATGAAGATAGACAAAGGAGAGATAAATAGTGTGTAGTACCCATCCCTAGTCGAATTTTATAAATGTTAGGATTATTTTAGGATGATAGATTATATGTTCAAAAATCATTGATGCTTATAATTCTACTCACCCCATACTTGCATGTGTATGGTTGATGTGTTTGTTTTATATTTTTGTTTGACGTGCCTGATGTGGTTGAGGGATGCAGTCGTAGTTACTTCCTTGTGAGATCCACAAGATCGATCGATCCCCATCATTGTCTGTTATATATTTATAAATGTATGTACATGCAGATTTTGTATGTAGGTTTGCAGGTACTGGGCATCAACTTCCTTGAATTGTCGAGATGAGCGTGCCCTATCACAATGTCTCAAATGGTAAGAGAGGGGAGATAACATGGATCCAAAACCCTACCCTAAGCCCATTTGTACTAGGATTGGACAAGTATCAGTTTGACTACCCTACCTAGATTTGTCTAGTTGACATGAATTCATGGATCCCTATCTAGTGTTGCTTGGCTTTACTTTGTTTAATTTTCCTTCGTTTGGCTTCAGTTGATTTATTGCTTACGTGGATGATTTTATGTGATTTATTTATTAATGATTATAGTTGAAATTTAATATTAATCTTGTTCCTAAGTTTATTTGAGAAAATTTAATTAAAAGTCAAAAATTAAATTATTGGGATTTAATCTGATTATTTAATTATAAAATTAGATTTAATTATGTTTGTGTACTTTATTAAATAATTAAATATTTAATTGCATGGTTTTAGGATGCTTTAAATATTCAATCTATTTAATATAATTTTTTATTATAAACATGTGCATTATTGAAAAGTGAATTATTTTCAAAAGTAATCAACTTGTTTTAAAAAGTTAAAGTTGAGTTGTGCATGAAAAGTGTATTTAATTATTTAATTGAGATTTATTTTCAATTTCTGATTTGGAGTGGATGTAGGAGTTAGTAGTTGAGTTATCTTTAGGGTTGCATGAAAGAGGGAATTGAATCCCTATGAGGGGGATTTGCATTCATTTGAGAATTAGAAAGGTTTTGGAGAAATTTTTGGGGAGAGAGCTTAGAATTGGCATCTTGAGATTTTTGGAGAATTTGGATTGTGTGATTCCTGCTTATGAATTTGGATCGTGTGCATGTTTTCTACATAGTTTCAAATCTACAGGTTGGATTGATTTTGAAAAAAATTCTACCTTCAGATCTTCAAAGGCTTTTCATTTCAGTCTCCAGCTTTGTATCTGAAGTAGGCATTGAATTTTTGTCTGTTAGTTTTGTTTTAACATTGATTTAACTTTCTCTATTTGTGTAAATTTCTATGCATCTCATTAGGTAGATCTGGATTTTTCTTGAATCTGGGTATTTAGAAAATCTCAGTTTAGTTGATTTTTATGTTTTATTAAATTTTAGCATAGTACCGTTATGCTGGCAAAATTTCATTGAAAGATTCTCTATCAAACTCCTAGAAAATGATAAATCAATTTTATATTATAGTTGAACTATAGTGCCGAGAGAAAAATAAATCCCTCATTAGAAAGAAATCAATTTCTTACAAAAAAACCCAATTTTGGTATAAAAATCCATTCTGGAAAATATATCCTCTGTTAAAAAATAATAAATTTGTGTAAAAAATAAAAATAAAAAATTTTGGGTTAAAAAGAAAATAAAATCCAATTTTGATAGAAAATTAGTCTCTATTTTTTTAAAATACTATTTAGTCAATATCAGACAGGTCAAAAGTATGAAAAAGTCAATGTAGTTGAAAGGAATTATAAATATATATTTTATGGCTCGGATTTCAAAATTTATAATATAAAGTTTTCATTTTTTAAAAAAACATATAAATAAATTTTATATAAATTATGTATTATGGGTTTTGTTTTTAATAAATAGATTTTTTTTTTTTTAAATAGTTTTGATTGGGGCACGAGATCCTACCTGTACCCCACAACAGTCCTCCCTACCGGTGGTACCTTTGGTACCATACGACAGTGGTTGTCGCCAGGCCTGCCAATGGTACCTTTGGTACTGGTGCGGTAGGTCTCGAAGAGGAGAGGTATGGGGCTAGCCCCTTTAAAGTTTGTTTGTTTTTTATATTTTCTAAATTTTAGTTTAAATAAAACTTTGTATATTAATTTAGGTTTACTAATTATTTTTTTAATGTAAATTTAGTTTAAATAATTTTATTTATTAATTTAAATTTGTTATTTGTGTTAATTTGGAGTTATATTTAAATTAGTTTAATTGTTTTGGGTTAGTGATTTTTGTTTAATTAAAATTTATATTTTAATTAAATGAGTTAGTTTTTATTTTAATTTTGTTATTAAAATTAGATTCAATTTTTTAATTAAAGTGATATTATTTTGATTGGTATTTTATGTTTATTGGATCAAGCATTAGATCTTAGTATTTATTTAATTTAAAATTGGATTAAATCTATATGCCTCAGATTATACTTAGTGAACTTTTATTAATGTGATTTTAAAAGAGGAGATTATTTAAATATATTAATTGGATGTGATTTGGTATATGAATGAATAGATTAGTAAATTTATTCATATAATAAAATATAATTTAATTATATATTTTAGTTGATTTAATTATGCATGTAGATGAGATTTAATTCTATATTTACCCCTTTGATATAATGTGTACTTGAATATCCATAGTTTTACATTTAGTTTGCATATTTTTTTAAAGGGCTAAATTGGTGAATAGAAGTTATGCATTTATTGAAATTGGGATTTTTATTTTGTTAGAACTCTAGGTTTAGGGAATATTCTTTGACTATAGTATTGATGTGATGTTCATGTGAAGATTCTCCCTGTAAGTTTATATACCTCTATGCTTGGATTCATTTTTGAACAATATGAAAATTTATAGGCTTATGTATAGATTTAAGTTTCTATGATGCAATTGTATAGTCTTCGTTCTTGGAATGTCTTCTTTGCTTATTATGTTATCAAGTACTAGAAGACCTAGGGGGAAGATAGAGGTCGGGGTAAGTATCATTTTTTCATGTTTTCTATATTGTGTTTTGATGTGTGTGTGAGATCCGATTATACCCTGACTTGATCATATAGGCTCATGATGTTTTGTTTTCTGCTTAGGGTGCCTTTGTAATCATTTCTAGTTCTTATGTGTGAAACTGGATTTGGGATTACCTGGTTGCATACTTGTTTGATCTATGTGAGATCTATGAGCCTAGGGTAGTTTACCTAGTTATGTAGTAGGAAGTGGCTTGCAATAAGCGTCGGGGCCCACAAGTGGCTGTCAGGATCACTTATTGTAAGTATTGTTAATCAAGTGATAACTTAATATAACATTGAGAGATATTAAAATGAACCTAATAAGATATGTTTCCTCGCCCATGCTTGAGTGCTAATACAGACTAAGATGGAAATGGAGAAGATGACTAGCCACCTTTAAAGGCATGAGTTGGCATAGTTGATGGCTTCGTCTGTATGAGAGGTCATTGACACCATGTATGGTCACTTGAGTGTCGGAATCCAGAGAGATTACCAGGACAAAACTCAAGGCTTAGACATACATGATGACACCTTCCTATGCATAGTTTAGTTATTCTACATGTGTCAGTTGCCTCTAGATTAGTGCATCTTACCTATCACTTTCTTTTGTACACCTTGAGTTAGAGAGCTTTCTGGATCCTTCCTTAGCTTGATATGTTTGATGTTTGTTATTCAAGTTTGGTATGTTGTTATCTCGTCAATGTGGTGGGAGTGGACCATTTAGGTTCATGAGGTTGGGTGGTAGTGATTCTTTTACCATTTGAGATTCCGACGTTCGTGTACCAGTGTTGGATGATCTTTGTGGTAGTTGTTCCTTCTTGATCTTCATTGATGGATTTGTGTTCTTCTTCTTCTTTGTGATCATGTATCTTTGTATCAATTATTCAGAGATATCATGTGTACTTCTTTTCAATTATTGTATTACATACCCTGCGACATGCGCAGTGGATGTAGATTAATGGATATCTTGTGGTACCAGTTGTATTTATGTTATCTTATTTGTGATGTTGCATTTATCTTTCATTTGTTTATTTGAGTTTTGTAATTGTACTTAATCTTATTTAATTAACTAATGTTAATGTAATCTTCATCAAGGAACTTGAGAGTTGTAAACTGGGTTGGTTGTTGTATTAATCTGAGTGAATGGTAATTGCTTCCGCGTTGATGTTTATCTTGCATGTTAACTTTTTTTTTTAAAATTATTCTACAAACTTAGATGCATGTCTAGGTTAAGTTCTCCTAGGTTCCCTGGCGGGGCATTACACTTGATATCAGAGCATTGAGTTCTACACTGGGAACTTTAGGAAGTTGTGTGCCCATTAGATGTCTAAACTGTTAAAACTTGAAACCAAACATAGACATATAACTCTTTTATGTTTAATAACCATTAAATTACATCTAAACATTTATGTTCTTGCTTCTCTTAAATGTTTTTGAGATATCACCTTGCCTAGTGATTGTCATAGGTGATTTGATTATTTATTGTGTGTGGGTACCTTCTCTAATGCATCTATGGTGAAGTACCTTGGATGTAATGAAGAGTTTACTCCCTTGAGTGTGGCTACCACTAGTCACCTTGTTATGTGTATGTTTTATGATTGATAGTTTATTTTGGTTGATTGATGAATTGTTTGTGTTGTGTATGGGCTAGCATTGAAATTTTTGAACTTTCTTATGATTGCATTAGTCACCTAACTCTCTTTTCATTATCTATTTTGTGATGCTAGTCACACTTAATTTATTGTTGAAATTGAGCGCTCTTATGATTTAATGTTGGACTTGTGATTGCCCCACTTGGGTTTTACCTTTTTGAGTTTTGTGGTGGCTACTCCAAATGTTTGTTATTGTTGGCCCTATTTTGTGATAAGTGTTATTTCTATCATGTTCATCATGAACCCTTGATAGTATGTATAAGGGAGGACATCACAAAGATGGTGCTATGACTTCTGTGTGAAATTAGAATCATTGTGTATCCTATATGTTTGCATAAGTGATGCATTAACTAGGTAGATTTTCATGAACTTCTGAACTCATTTTTTTTATATAGATGCGAATGTGTGTTTTATGCAATTGATCCTAGATGTTTTCTATGATGATGAATGAATAAAGGTTTTGATCTATTTGAATTGTAAATGAATGATTGATCAATGTGATTTTCAATTTATTCCTAACTAGAGTTATATTGCTCATAATAACTGTTTATCATGTTCTTATGTTATGACATGTTTTCAAATGTTGAGTTTTGTTTTTAATAAATGTTTCATGCTTGGGGGATATATATCTTTATCTTTTTGTAGGCTTTCAGGAGTAAGCCTAATCCTAGGGAGGGTGGATGTAGTACCCTGCCCTTAGTCTAATTTTATAAATCTTGGGATTATTTTAGGATGATAGATTATATGTTAGGAAATCATTGGTGCTTATGATTTTAGTGACCTCATAATTGCATGTGTATGGTTGATGTATTTTTTTTATATTTCTATTTGAGGTGCTTGATGTGGTTGAGGGACGGAGTCATAGTTACTTACTTGCGAAATCCACATGATTGACCGATCCCCGCCATTGTCTATTATATATTTATATATGTATGTACATGTGGGTTTTGTATACAGGTTTGCAGGTACCGTACATCAACTTCCCTAAATTGTCAGGATGAGTGTGCCCTATTGCAATGTCTTAAATGCTAATTGAGGGGAGATAACAGGGATCCAAAACCCTACCCTAAGCCCATTTGTACTAGGATTGGACAAGTATCAGTTTGACTACCCTACCGAGATTCATCTAGTTGACATGAATTCATGGATCCCTATCTGGTGTTGCTTGATTTTACTTTATTTAATTTTACTTCATTTGGCTTCAGTTCATTTATTGCTTATGTGGGTGATTTTATGTGATTTATTGATTAATAGTTATAGTTGAAAATTAATATTAATCATGTTCTTAAGTTTATTTGAGAAAATTTAATTAAAAGTCAAATATTAGATTATTGGGATTTAATCTGATTATTTAATTGTAAAATTAGATTTAATTAAGTTTGTGTGCTTTATTAAATAATTAAATATTTAATTGCATGGTTTTAGGATGCTTTAAATATTTAATCTATTTAATATGAATTTTTATTATAAACATGTGCATTATTGAAAAGTGAATTATTTTCAAAAGTAATCAACTTGTTTTAAAAAGTCAAAGTTGAGTTGTGCATGAAAAGTGTTTTTAATTATTTAATTGAGATTTATTTTCAATTTCTCATTTGGAGTGGATGTGGGAGTTAGCAGTTGAGTTATCATTAGGGTTGCATGAAAGAGGGAATTGAATCCCTATTTGGGGGATTTGCATTCATTTGAGCATTAGACAAGTTTTGGAGCAATTTTTGGGGAGAGAGCTTGGAATTGGCATCTTGAAATTTTTGAAAAATTTGGATTGTGTGATTCTTGCTTGTGCATCTAGATCGTGTGTCTGTTTTCTACATAGTTTTAGATCTGTAGGTTGGATTGATTTTGGAAGAAATTTTGCCTTCAGATCTTCAAAGGGTTTTCATTTCAGTCTCTAGCTTTTGATCTGAAGTAGGCATTGAATTTGTGTCTGTTAGTTTTGTTTTAACATTGATTTAGCTTTCTCTGCTTGTGGAAATTTCTATGCATCTCATTAGGTAAATTTGGGTTTTTCTTGAATCTGGGTATTTAGAAAACCCTAGTTTAGTTGATTTTTATGTTTTATTAAATTTTAGCATAGTACCATTATGCTGGCAAAATTTCGTTGAAAGATTCTCTATCAAACTCCTAGAAAACAATAAATCAATTCTATATATAGTTGAACTATAGTGCTGAGAGAAAAATAAATCCTCCATTAGAAAGAAAGCAATTTTTTACAAAAAAACCTAATTTTGGTATAAAAATTCATTCTGGAAAATATATCTTCTGTTAAAAAATAGTACATTTGTGTAAAAAAAAAAACACAATTCTGAGTTAAAAAGAAAATAAAAACTAATTTTGATAAAAAATTAGTCTCTGTTTTTTTTAAATATTATTCAGTCAATATCAGACAGGTCAAAAGTATGAAAAAGTCAATTTAGTTGAAAGGAATTATAAATATATATTTTATGGCTCGGATTCCAGAATTTATAACATAAAGTTTTCTTTTTTTTAAAAAAAGAAATATAAATAAATTTTATATAAATTATGCATTGTGGGTTTTGTTTTTAATAAATAGAATTTTTTTATAAAAAAATTAGTTTTGATTAGGGCACAGGATCCTACCTGTACCCCACGGCAGTCCTCCCTATTGGCGGTACCTTTGGTACCGTGCAACAACGGTTGTCGCCAAGCTTGCCGACAGTACCTTTGGTACTGTGCAGTAGGTCTTGAAAAGGGGAGGTGTGGGGCCAGCCCTCCCCCCCTAAATTGGTATTTTTGTAATTTTAAATTTTATTTTAATATTTTCTAAATTTTAGTTTAAATAAAACTTTGTATATTAATTTAGGTTTACTAAATTTTTTTTAATGTAAATTTAGTTTAAATAATTTTATGTATTAATTTAGATTTATTATTTGTGTTAATTTGGAGTTGTATTTAAATTAGTTTAATTGTTTTGGGTTAGTGATTTTTGTTTAATTAAAATTTATATTTTAATTAAATGAGTTAGTTTTTATTTTAATTTTGTTATTAAAATTATATTAAATTTTTTATTTAAAGTGATATTATTTTGATTGGCATTTTATGTTTATTGGATCAAGCATTAGATCTTAGTATTTGTTTAATTTAAAATTGGATTAAATCTATATGCCTCATATTATACTTAGTGAACTTTTATTAATGTGATTTTAAAAGAGGAGATTATTTAAATATATTAATTGAATGTGATTTGTTATATGAATGAATAGATTAGTAAATTTATTCATATAATAGAATATAATTTAATTATATATTTTAGTTGATTTATTTATGCATGTAGATGAAATTGAATTCTATATTTACCCCTTCGATATAGTGTGTACCTAAATATACATATTTTAACATTTAGTTTGCATTTTTTTTTAAAGGGCTAAATTGGTGAATAAAAGTTATGCATTTATTGAAATTGGGCTTTT
This sequence comes from Chamaecyparis obtusa, assembly GCA_027943335.1. NCBI lineage: Eukaryota > Viridiplantae > Streptophyta > Pinopsida > Cupressales > Cupressaceae > Chamaecyparis > Chamaecyparis obtusa. The sequence continues at coordinate 509,751 of BSBK01003992.1, forward strand.
TATTTTGTTAGAACCCTAGGTTTAGGGAATATTCTTTGATTATAGCATTTTTGTGATGTTCATGTGAAGATTCTCCATGTAAGTTTATATACCTCTATGCTTGGATTCATTTTTTAACAATATGAAAATTTATAGGCTTGTGTATAGATTTCAGTTTCTCTGATGCAATTGTGTATTCTTTGTTCCTAGAATGTCTTCTTTGCTTATTGTGTTATCGGGTACTAGAAAACCTAGGGGGAAGAAAGAGGTTGGGGTAAGTGTCATTTGTTCATGTTATTTGTTTTATGTTTTGATGTGTGTGTGAGATCTGATTATACCCTTACTTGACCATGTAGGCTCATGATGTTTTGTATTTTTCTTAGGGTGCCTTTGTAATCATTTCTAGTTCTTGTGTGTGAAACTAGATTTGAGATTACCTGGTTGCATACCTATTTGATCTATGTGAAATCTATGAGTCTAGGGTAGTTTACCTAGTTATGTAGTAGGAGGTGGCTTGCAATAAGCATCGGGGCCCACAAGTGGTTGCCAGGATCACTTATTGTAAGTATTGGTAATCAAGTGGTAACTTAATATAACATTGAGAGATATTAAAATGAACCTAATATTATATGTTTCCTCGCCCATGCTTGAGTGCTAGTACAGACTAAGATGGGAATGGAGAAAATGACTAGTTGCCTTTAAAGGCATGAGTTGGCATAGTCGATGGCTTCATCTATACTAGAGGTCATTGACATCATGTATGGTCACTTGGGTGCTGGGATCCGAAGAGATTACCAGGACAAAACTAAAGGCTTAGATGTACATGATGACACCTTCCTATGGATAGTCTACTTATTCTACATGTGTCGGTTGCCTTTGGATTAGTGAATCTTACCTATCACTTTCCTTTGTACACCTTGAGTTAGAGAGCTTTCAGGATCCTTTTCTTAGCTTGATCTATTTGATATTTGTTATCCAAGTGGGGTCTGTTGTTATCTCTTTAGCACGGTGGGAGTGGACCATTTAGGTTCACGAGGTCAGGTGGTAGTGATTATTTTACCATTTGAGATTCTGACGTTCATGTACCAGTGCTGGATGATCCCTGTGGCAGTTGTTCTTTCTTGATTTTCATTGATGGAGTTGTGTTCTTCTTCTTGTTGTTGTTCTTTGTGATCTTGTATCTTTGTATCAGTTATTCAGAGATATCATGTGTACTTCTTTTTGGTTATTGTATTACATACCCTGTAACATGTGCAGTGGATGTAGATTTATGGATACCTTGTGGTACCAGTTATATTTATGTTATCTTATTTGTGATGTTGCATTTCTCTTTCATTTATTTATTTGAGTTTTGTAATTGTACTTAATCTTATTTAATTAGTTGATGTTAATGTAATCTTTGTTGAGGAACCCTTGAGAGTTATAAACTGGGTTGGTTGTTGTATTAATGTGAGTAAATGGTAATTGCTTCCGCGTTGATCTTTATCTTGTATATTAAATTATTTTTAAAAAATTATTCTACAAACTTAGATGCATGTTTAGGATAAGTTCTCTTAGGTCCTCTGGAGGGGCATTACACTTTGTATCAGAGTGCTGAGTTCTATATTGGGAACTCTGTGAAGTGTGCCCATTAGATGTCTAAACTATTAAAACTTCAAACCAAACATAGACATATAACTCTTTTGTGTTTGATAACCATTAAATTACATCTAAACATTTATGTTCTTGCTTCTCTTAAATGTTTTTGAGATATCACCTTGCCTAATGATTGTCATAGGTGATTTGATTGTTTATTGTGTGTGGGTACCCTCTCTAATGCATCTAGGGTGAAGTACCTTGGATGTCATGAAGTGATTACTCCCTTGAGTGTGGCTACCACTAGTCACCTTGTTATCTGTATGTTTTATGATTGATAATTTATTTTGGTTGGTTGATGAATTGTTCATGTTGTGTATGGGCTAGCATTGAAATTTTTGAACTTTCTTATGATTGGATAAGTCACCTAACTCTCTTTTCATTACCTATTTTGTGACGCTAGTCACACTTAATTTATTGTTGAAATTGAGTGCTCTTATGATTTAATGTTGGACTTGTGATTCCCCCACTTGGGTTTTACCTTTTTGAGTTTTGTGGTGGCTACTCCAAATGTTTGGTATTGTTGGCCCTATTTTGTGGTAAACGTCATTTCTATCATGTTCATCATGAACCCTTGATAGTATGTATAAGGAAAGATATAACAGAGATGGTGCTATGACTTCTGTGTGAAATTAGAATTGTTGTGTATCTTATATGTTTGCATAAGTGATACATTAACTAGATAGATTTTCATAAACTTCTCAACTCATTTTTTTTATATAGATGTGAATGTGTGTTTTATGCAATTGATCCTAGATGTTTTCTATGATGATGAATGAATAAAGATTTTGATATATTTGAGTTGTAAATGAATGACTAATCAATGTGATTTTCAGTTTATTCCTAACCAAAGTTATATTGCTCATAATAATTGTATATCATGTTCTTATGTTATGGCTTGTTTTCATATGTTGAGTTTTTCTTTTAATAAATGCTTTGTGCTTTGGGGATATATATCCTTATCTATTTGTAGGTTTCCAGGGGTAAGCCTAATCCTAGGGGGTGGATGTAGTACCCCATCCCTAGTCCAATTTTATAAATGTTAGGATTATTTTAGGATGATAGATTATATGTTAGGAAATCATTGATGCTTATGGTTTTGCTGACCTCATACTTGCATGTGTATGGTTAATGTGTTTGGTTTATATTTCTATTTGATGTGCCTGATGTGGTTGAGGGACAGAGTCATATTTACTTGCTTGTGAGATCCACACAATTAGTCGATCCCCACAATTATCTTTTATATATTTATATATGTATGTACATGCGAGTTTTGTATGCAGGTACTAGGCATCAACTTCCCTAAATTGTCAGGATGAGTGTGCCCTATCACAATGACTCAAATGGTAAGGGAGGGGAGATAACACAGATCCAAAACCCTACCCTAAGCCCATTTGTCCTAGGATTGGACAAGTATCAGTTTGAATACCCTACCCAGATTCGTCTAGTTGACATGAATTCATGGATCCCTATCTGGTGTTGCTTGGTTTTACTTTGTTTAATTTTACTTCATTTGGCTTCAGTTGATTTATTGCTTATGTGGGTGATTTTAAGTGATTTAATCTGATAAATATTAATGTAATTTTATGCAATTAAATATTGGATTATTGGGATTTAATCTGATTATTTAATTGTAAAGTTAGATTTAATTAAGTTTGTGTGATTTATTAAATAATTAAATATTTAATTGCATGGTTTTAGGATGCTTTAAATATTTGATCTATTTAATATGAATTTTTATTATAAACATGTGCATTATTGAAAAATGAATTATTTTCAAAAGTAATCAACTTGTTTTAAAAAGTCAAAGTTGAGTTGTGCATGAAAAGTGTTTTTAATTTTATAATTGAGATTTATGACTAGCCACCTTTAAAGGCATGAGTTGGCATAGTCAATGACTTCTTCTGTATAAGAGGTCATTGACACTGTTCATGGTTGCTTGAGTGTCGAGATAAAGAGAGATTACTAGGATAAAACTCAAGGCTTAGAGGTACATGATGACACCTTCCTCTACATAGTCTAGTTATTCTACATGTGGCGGTTTCTTCTAGATTAGTGAATCTTACCTATCACTTTCTTTTGTACACCTTGAGTTAGAGAGATTTCAGGATCCTTTCCTTAGCTTGATCTATTTGATGTTTGTTATCTAAGTGGGGTCTATTTTTATCTCCTCAACATGGTGGGAGTGGACCATTTAGGTTCATGAGGTCGGGTGGTAGTGATTCTTTTACCATTTGAGATTTTGTCATTCATGTACCAGTGTTTAATGATCCCTGTGATAGTTGTTCCCTCTTGATCTTCATTGATGGAGTTGTGTTCTTCTTGTTCTTTGTGATCTTGTATCTTTGTATTAGTTATTTAGAGATATCATGTGTACTTCCTTTTGGTTATTGTATTACATACCTTGCGACATGTGCAATGGATGTAGATTTATGGATACCTTGTGGTACTAGTTGTATTTATGTTATCTTATTTGTGATGTTGCATTTATCTTTCATTTATTTATTTGAGTTTTATAATTGTACTTAATCATATTTAATTAATTAATGTTAACGTAATCTTCATCGAGGAACCCTTGAGAGTTGTAACCTAGGTTGGTTTTTTTATTAATGTGAGTAAATGGTAATTGCTTCCACATTGATGCTTATCTTGTATGTTAACTTTTTTTTAAAAAAATATTATGCAAACTTAGATGCATGTTTAGGTTAAGTTCTCCTGGGTTCCCTTGTGGGGCATTACATAGTGCTGAAGCTAAAGATTTTACAGAACATTTGAAGAACATCCATGAGGAGGTGAGAAAGTATATTACCAAGATGAATGTGCAATATAAGGCTAAGGTAGATGAGAAAAGGAGGCATAAGAAATTTCAATTTGGGGATGAAGTCATGGTTCATTTGTGAAAGGAGCGATTTCTAGTAGGTACATATTACAATCTGAAAATGAAGAAGTTTGGGGCCATGTAAGATACTGAAGAAGCATGATCAGGAAATGCCTATGAAGTAGAGTTTCCTACTGAGCTAAATATTTTACCAGTATTTAACATTTTAGATCTGACATAGTATCATGAAGGGGGTTTTGAAGATGAGATCACATAAGCACAATGGAGTATTCCACCAACTACTTCAACTATCAAGGAGATTGAGGATATACTGGATAGTTGTATTGGTAGAAGCACAAGGAACATGACATATGAAGAATATTTTGTCAAATGCAAAGGATGACCTATATAATATTCATCATGACTGAAAAGGAAGGAGGTTAACCATTTTGGTTTTCCTTTGGACACTTGAGATGTGACAGGGTCACTTCTCAAATTACCTCGGGTGTTTGATGCAGGAGCATCCTGGATGTAAGGGAAAACCCAAAAATATTTTTGGTTTCTTTTCAATAAGGAATATTTATGTTTGTATGCATTACATTATTTTATTCTATATATTTGCATTAATGAAAAAAATGAAAAAACAAAACAAAATTTCATGTTGTTTCATGCATGTTTTCCTTTTAGGTTAGTTTTATAATGTATATATTTTCTCAATGTGATAGTGGTTTAGCCTCTCATTTATCACTTTAACTGATGCAGGAGCATCCTGGGTGTAAGGGCAATCTTGCGTCACCCAAAAATATTTTTGGTTTCTTTTCAATAAGGGCTATCTTGTACATAGCTGCTATTTATGAAAACTTACTATTTTTAGTAAGTTGGTCATACGAGCTTGAAATGTTCTGATTTCATAGGTGGAGGTTCATCTTAGTCATATCTTATGTGTGTGTGTTCTCTTAGGAATGAATGTTGAATATATCATATGGGGGAGTATTCACAGCCATTTTGTAGTAGTTGTTGTTGCATTCATGACTGTGATTATCATTGATGTCAACACAATGATCTACTGAAGATTAGCAGAGAAGAAGACAGTGTTTGAGTTAGCACACTTGGGATATTGAAGATGAATCTATGCGATGTTGAGGACTTACTCTATGATGTTCTATAAGATCATGGTTAAGAGTGTAGAAGGAAATTCATTTATTCATGATAGCTATGAGAGAATTTGTGGAAGCAGTATTTAGGCAATGTTCCTGAGTAGTGATTTGTGGAAATCAGATGATATCTCCTAATCAGGGTGGAATATGATCATGCACAGTTATGAAGAAGTTGAAGACATGTTGATAGTGATGTGGATGTGAGTGCAAGATCTGAGATCACATGAGTGAAGAATTATCTTAATTCAAAGATGATAGTTTTGTGTAATTTTGATGTAACATGTGGAAAATTTTATTTTGTAATTTGTATGCCAACTCATTTGTAATTACTTGAGTGTGGTATTAAGGAAGGAATGTTTTCCTTGTTGTATGAAGAAGTGTAATGAAAATAAGTGTGTATGAAGAAATTATGAAAGAGAAATTGTTGAAAGAGGATATGCGAAGTATAGAGATCTGGTATTGAGATCTAAAGAAGTAGTTGGTGCCATTTGGCACAGTCAAAGAAGGAGTATTGAATTGTTTTGATTACTGGAAAAAATAGGTTTTGAAGGGACCTGAAACCCTTTACAGCTTTAAAAGATCAAAATATCAGAAGAAGAAAGCATAACACCAAGAAAGAGGCATACAACATCGATCTGCCCATATCAAGGGCTACATAAACAGTGTTAAAAGGGATAGAAACCCAAGCAAAATGATAGCAAGAAACACAAAAAACTAGTAGGAGCACCAGGCTAAGCATCCACATATAGAACCCCAACTTTTTCATCCAACGTTTTCTCCATCTTGGCCTAGATGTTATCCATCCTACCAATAACACTTTTTAGCTCATCTAGGTTCTTCTTAATCAGAGGGGACTTTTTCCTCACATGGGTCTGAGAACTGGAGCCACCACTATCCAACATAGGAGAATTCCTAATCTCAGTATCATCCTCTACCACATTATCCTACAAGTTGACCAGAGCCTTGAGGTTAGTGATAGAAGCCTTCATACTATCCATACTGTGTTGGAGGATATTGATAAGAGTATTATCAATTTTATCCATTATTTCCTTAATATCAACAGTAGGGGAGTTAGAAGATCTCTCTTTGATCAGAGACTCCACTTTCTCATGGAGGATGGAATTTTTAGCTTCAAGCTTTATACTTTTTAAATGGAACCTTTTAATCTCATGAAAACACCATTTACTGAATCTAAAGGAATAAAGGGCCTCAACTTTGGCAGTCTGCAACACACCAATAGTCATATCTTCCCTATCATTAAAATCTTTGAAGATAAGCTTGATAGAATATTCTTTAGCCTTCCATTCACTCGAGTCATCACTACCCTCCTGAATGTTGTCCTTGAAATCTTGAGAGATAGGCATATCATGCCTCATGCCAATGACAAAGTCATCTAGAATGGGAACCTCTTCTTTATTAAATTCCCTATCATTCTTTTGTTTCTTTGCATACTGAATAGCAGTGTCAACCAACTCTTTGAGGCTATGGGAATTATGCGCCACTATGCCTTCCGAATTAGCCTCTTCCACGGTTTTACCTTCCTCAGCAATGCTCTCCTGGATATTATTGAATTGTTGAGATCAATAATCTTTTATTATTATTCTATTGAGTAATACAAAGATTAGTTGGACAATGAGTTCAGTGATCTTACCCTGAAGCTATTTGGGAACTGAGTCCTTCTGTCTTCCATAACTCCTAACAGAGTTAGAATCTTTTAACAGGGATTCAAAGTCTCCTAACAAGGACTCATATGTACTGAATGTATTTCATAAGACTCCTAATAGAGTCCATCCTCTCACAAGTAACTTTCATATTAGTGCATCTTTTGTGGGCATCATTCCCACCTGGGTTTACTCTTTGATCAAGAGGTTCCCTAGTCAACATATCTTGTATCATTTTGTTATTGTGTATGAATATCTTTCTATGGTTGTTGGTTACATTGCTTACATGGTTAAAATCTATTAAAATTGATAAAAGTTGTATTTATATGATAACTGATTCACCCCCCCCCCCCTCTCAGTTATCTTGGTGGACTTTACTTTCTAACAATTGGTATCAGAGAAGCAGGTCCTTGAAGGAAAATTTTAATAGCTTAAGGAGATCCATGGCAAGTCATTTCAGGAAAGAAAGCCCTAAGTTTGATGAAGTAAATTTTGACAGCTGGAAAGAAAAGATGAAGACACACCTACTTTGTTTAGGACCAGTTTATTGGTTAATCATAAAGAATGAGAAGACTATCATTGATGAGGACAAAATTGAAGATTGTACTGATGGAGAAAGAGATCTATTCATGTGTAACATACTTGCTAGAGAAGCACTTTTGTCAACCCTTCCGTAGAATGAGTACAGTCAGGTAAAATATCTAAAGACATCTCATGAAATTTGGTCAGCTTTATAGTCTACTTTTGAAGGTCATGAACATGCAAAGAAAGTCAAATTACATATTTGGATTTGTGCATTTGAAGATATAAGAATGATGGAAGATGAATCTATTAGATGCTATATTGGTAGAATGTCAGAGATTTTTGAAGGTATACAATCTTGTGGAGGAACAAAGACAGAGAATGAAGTGATATGGAAAATTCTGAGCATGTTGACTCCTGCATTTAAGTAGACAACATAGATGATTGAACAAGTTATACCTTGTACTATGAACTTCACCAGAGAGACTCTTCTTTGAAGATTGGAAGTAGTAGAGATGAACTTGAGGTTATCAGGAGACTTACCTAGAATGGAGACAACATTTAGTGCTCTTAGTGTTCACCCTACTTTTTCAAGGAGCATCAGTGTAAGCGAAGATTTTTCTAGCAGCAGCAAATCTAGAAATGAAGAAGACGGAAATATTAAAGAAGGCATTACCTTGCTTGTGAAGAGAGAACCAAACAGTAAGAAATTTTTTAAATGTTGGACTTGTCAAGAATATGGTCATTTTTCATCTAAATGTCCTAAGAGAGTTAATAAGTATAGAAACAACTTTAAGACTAGAAGATCTAAAGAATGTTATTATGCTAATGATGAAGAACTTGAAGCTACTATGGAGAAAACTTTAAGTGAAAGTGATATTGAGAATAATGATAATATAGGATTTGTAGCAATTAAAGAAGAAAATCCTGAAACTGAAATTAAGGAAGAAAAAGCTCTAGTTTCTCAAGTAGAAAAGAAAGTTGATTGGATTATAGATAGTAATTTGATTGGTACTAGATCTAGAAATAGAGGTAATGTATTTCAATTGAATCCTACTGAGATGATATGTTTGATTACTAAGATTGATGAAAGTTGGTTATGGCACATAAGATTTTGTCATATAAACTTTGATAACATTGTGAAAGTAAGTACTACACTTGTAGTAAGTGATTTGCCTAAATTGTGAAGCCTACTAACATGATTTGCAAGGAATGTGTGATGGCTAAATAGAAGAGAAGCTCATTTTCCAGCAAGAAGTTTACTACAGTAGAAAAGTTGGAGATTGTTCATACTGATTTGAGTGGTCCCAGGAGGACTAGAGGATTATATGGAGAAAGGTATTTTATGATTCTTGTTGATGATTTTACAAGAATGATGTGGATTGCATTTCTTAAAGAAAAATATGAATCATTTAATAAGTTTAAGATCATTAAGAACAAAGTTGAGAATGAATTTGGAATGAAGATTAAATGTTTGAGATCAGATAGAGGTGGAGAATTTACTTCAAAATAATTTAACATTTTTCGTGAAGTGAATGGTATTAAGAGATAGTTTTCAGCCCCTAGGACACCTGAACAAAATGGTATTGTAGAAAGAAGGAACAGATCAGTGACTGAAGAAATAAGAGCTATGTTATTTGAGAAAGACTTGGCAAAGATATTCCGGAGACAAGCAGTGAACACAATGTTGCCCCACTTTTGTTCTTCACTCTAAAACAAAAGTGAATGCCTTTTGTTTAGATAGAGTCATGAGTTTTTGAGTGAACAAATTGGATTCTAAGTCTAGAATCCCCCTAGGATAGGTGGTCTTTATCGAATAATCCCTTCATGCCTCTTTCTTCTTTTAAGTCGGGTTGGTTTTTAGTTTCATCTTAGGAATGGGTAAGTTATAGTTCCTAATTTGATAAAGACTATTATTCTTTCAATTCTATCGATGGTATTCATATGGATGAGAAGCTTCAAATTGATATCTTTCCTATTAGTCGGGAAACTGAAAATCACCTTCTCCTCGGTGAATTTCAGCCCATCAAGGTAATTTTTCGCAGGAAGCAAATGCAGGAATCATCAAGCGCACAAACAAATCCTGGAGGTCAAGATTCTCAGATTAAGAATGAGCTAGGTCCAGAAGAAATAGCTTGGCAAAGAAGATATAATAAATTCCTTCACTTGCGGAGTTTCTCTTGCGAAGGTTTCTTTTCGAAGAATAATAGAAAGTGTATCAGAGATTTCTGAAAGCCAAGAATCTAGATTTTGAGGAAATCAGATTGAATCCTTGCATTGGATAAAGCGGTCTCAGAATAAGAGAAAGTGAGTAAAAGATCTTCTTGGAGAATTAGTTTTCAACTTCTCCTTTGTCAAAAAATCACCTGAGAAGGTTAGTTTCTGAGAAGCGACAATTTGTGAAGAAGTAAGCATAAGAAATTATGAGGATTGAATGATTAGGTATGATTGAAGTAATTTTTTTGATACCTAAGAAGAGTTGATAAAGAAAAGGACTAGTTGCTGAGTTTCAAAAAATTACTTCTCAACTTCTCCATAGTTGGGTTTCTACCCTTAGAGTGTGTTCTCCGACAAAGGCATCAAATTGAGAGAAGTGAAAAAGTAAAAATCCACTGTGTCAATAAAGTTACCATTACAGCTACTTCAAATGAGTAAAAGTGATTTTCATAGTTATGAAGCAATTGAACACATGTTGATAGTGATGTGGACATGAGTGCAAGATACGAGGTCGCACGAGTGAAGAATTATCTTAATTAGAAGTCGACAGTTTTGTGTAATTTTGATGTAACGTGTGGAAACTTTTATTTTGTAATTTGTATGCCGACTCATTTATAATTACTTGAGTGTGGTATAAAAGAAGGAATGTTTCCTTTCTATATGAAGAACTATAATAAATGTAAGTGTGTATGAAGAAATTGTGAAAGTGAAATTATTGAAAGAGGATATGCGAAGTATACAGATCTGGTATTGATATCTGAAGAAGCAGTTGGTGTAGTTTGGCATAGTCAGAGAAGGAGTATTGAATTGTTGAGATCAAACATCTTTTGGTATTATTCTATTGAGTAATACAAAGATCAATTGGACAGTGATTTCAGTGATCTTACCCTAAAGCTGTTTGGGCAGTGGGTCCTTCTATCTTCCATAATGCATAACAGAGTTAGAATCTTTTAACAGGGATTCAAAGTCTCCTAATATGGACTCATATGTACTGAATGTATTTCATAAGACTCCTAACATAGTCCATCCTCTCACAAGGAAATTTTATATTAGTGCATCTTTGATCAAGAGGTTCCCTAGTCAACATATCTTGTGTCATTGTGTTATTGTGTATGAATATCTTTCTATGGTTGTTGGTTACATTACTTACATGGTTAAAATCTATTGAAATTGATAAAAGTTGTATTTATCTGATAACTGATTCCCCCCCCCCACCCTCAATTATCTTGGTGGACTTTACTTTCTAACATGTGTATGGCTATAGGGGTTTTCCTTATTCAACCCCCCTTTTCATGATTCCCACCGAACAACAGAGAAATACTTAGCTGTTGCAGAGTTGTTTGCATATTTTCTTTGGAATTGTTGTCAAAGGGAGAGAGAATGAATATGGAAAATCAGTTACTGAGAACACAAACAAAGAGAAATTTTAGAAAGGGAGAGACTTGAATATTTTTTTCTGAGAACAAAGGAAATTAGAGAATTGAAAAGATGAAATCCGTAGGGAGAGTATACACTTGTAATGCTATTATGTTTTGTAGTGATTAAACATATTAAATTTGAGCTTACTAAGCTACAACATTTTCTTACATAGTTGTAGAATACATGTTTGGTGTGTGTATGGCATATTTTCATATTGCTTGTGTCATCAAGTAGCTCCACTTCATATGCATTCCCCAAATCGAATCTCCTCAAGATCTTACAAGGACCAAATTCTTCATCCTCAACTTGTTATAAGTACAAATAGGAAATCTACCCTTCTACAATTATACCATAACTTCATCTCCCACTTGAAATTCCTTATGTCTTCTTTTCATGTCTTCTCTCCTCTTATAAACTTGGTTCATTACTTCTAAATGATGTCTTACTTCTTCATGCAATGATTTCATAATCTCAACAAACTCTTCTCCTTCAACACCCTTCCTAACTTCATGACTAAGATCCCTCGATTTTGTTACTCCTAACATAAGAAAACTTAGCTTGAGGTAAAACTAAATCCCAATTTCTAGGCTTATCCCCAACTAAACACCTCAACAATTTCCCAAAATTCATGTTTACAACCTTTGTTTGTCCATCGGTTTGTGGATGAAAAGTATAACTGAACTTCAAATCAGATTTTATCTTCTTCCAAAGTGTTGTCCAAAAATAACCAAAAAACCTAATATCCTTGTCTGAAATAATTTTCTTAGGTAATCCATGTAATCTTACAATCTCCTTAGAATAGAGAGAGAGAGAGCGAGAGAGAGAGAGAGAGAGAGAGGCAAATATTTTATATCTACAATTTCAAAATTGGTGAATAAGTGGGACCAAATGGGGTGCTCGGCTCCCTTGAACTTATAAATTTTTGGTCAACTTCTATTCAATTCAACATCATTTTAATTAATTAACTTCATCCATTTAAATATTTCACCAATAGAATCTACATTTTCTAAAATATTTTATTTAATATTTTTGCCAGCAATTTTAGAAGTGTGTCTTAATTGACGACCATATTCTCCAATATGCGGTCAACATTTAAGGTTAGAGAAAGGGTTAAGTATATATATTTGACATGTGTCTCTATTATAGAGACTTTTTGTGGAACTTTGTGTCCTTTAGAACTTTGGACTAAAATAGAATTAATGTCATTGATTTGCGATCATCCAATGGTTTATAACAATCAAGCTAGTATATGTTAGTCGATAGAAAATTAACTCACAATGCTTTAATAAAATAATAAGGGGAATTTCCCCTTTCCCCTTGACCTCATCTTGGGGGTGCTACTCACAAACCCCCTATAGAATAATTTGGAGGAAAATTGTGTCGATAAAAGTGGGGAAATTTTAACCTTCGAGTTTGATAATTGATTAGGTTCCATATAAAAACAATAGTGAAATGATAGTTTCTAGGTACATGTGTGCCAATGATCATGTTTTTCTACAATAATGAAAGATTCACCAATTTTTTTTATAATTTTTATATGACTGAAAAAAATCCACCAATAGAAATTAATATTTTTCCTTTGAGATTTAAAAAAATCACCAAACAAATTAATATTTTCCCCCAAAATACTGAAAGATTCATTTGAATTTTACACCTTATTTTGGGGGTGGGGGTTTCTTAAATTTATCCTTTGTGAGGTAGGTAGAGATGAGAGAGGATATGTATATACAAGTGAAGAGTGAAAGAGATAGGTTTAGACCTCTAAGAGAGACAAGAGAGAGGGATATAGAGAGGGGGAGTGATAGTGATAGGAATAAATATTTATAGAGATGAAGAAAGACAAAGAGAATTATATGTATGTATGTATGTATGTATGTATATCTATATGTATATAGATAGAATGATGATAGAATATTAGTGATTATTTAAATTTGACTGAGTCTAAGAAACTATAAGATCTAGATCTTGGGGAGAGAGAAGGGAGTGGGATAGAGAGGTGGAGATGGAGAAGGAGAAGGAGAGTGATAGGGAGCTATATAGATCTAGAAATTGGTGGAGATAAAAATAATGAGATGTAGAGATAGCAAAAGAATGGTGATAGGTTCCTGCTAATTACTGAACTTTGACAAGCCTAAAATATTATAAGATCTAAAATCTAGGATCTGTATTATGATTCCTAGAGATCAGAAACCCTTCTCAAGCATATTGAAAATATAAATATAAAATATAACTTAAAATATTTTTATTTTCCTTTCTTATACTTAAATATTATATTTTATGTATATATCTTGATGAAAAAATGCTATGAGGACAAACTTCTTAGCATTTAAAAGACATACGTAATTTCAGAAACTAAAAACATGAGATGTAGCATGTATTTCATGTAACTTTTATTCAAGAAAATATGTACACATTTTTCTTGTTTAACATAATGTTTACACATTCAAAACATGTATGTGTTTTTCTCCCATAAAAGCACGCACATGTTTTTATTTCAAATAATATATACACTATTTTAATTTATATAAAACATATACATTTGGGCTCATATATTCAAGCCATAACACATACATGGTTTTGAATTTCTTTAAAACACACACACAATTAGCTTCTTTTTCATTTTTTGGGTGATTCACCACATTTTTATTCACCATCTTTGTGCACATACCCTTATCTAATTCCTATAATTATTTTCGATCAATTTTTTAATTTATTTATATATCACCCTTTCAAGATTAGTGTAGAAAAACATATTTACGCATACCTCATTTCCTTACAAGTGATATAAGATTTTGATCACTTTTGGTTCTATCTAATGGGTAGATATTTATTTGACCTAAATATTATTTGAGTGGAGCTTGTGCAAAAGTAGAACTTTATGATATCTATTTTAGTAAAAATATGGCCAACACATTATGGATGATTTAAGTGGACATTTTTTAATTACGAGCTTTGAGATGTAAAATGGAAGATCTATTTATTATAATAGATGGGATATTGTTGATGAAAATGTGTAGAGGCCTATGAATGCTAATCAAGCATCTCAATGTATTTTAATATATTATAAATTAAAGGATATACTCAAATCAGTATTTTTGGATTGTATTCTTATGAATGGTCATAAAGAGCACACCACAAAATCTGTTTGGAAAGGATTAGGTGAGATCTACCAACCTAGATGTTTAGTGAAATAAATTTTGGGGGATTATAAATCAGGATAGGTTCAAGATAGGCTCAAGAATCCCTTTCTCCAAACCACATTGGAATACAGGTCCACCAAGAGATGAATATGGTTAACCAAATCCTTTACACAAGGGGGTCAACTTAGTATCTATGCTCTTGAGGTCCCTACTCTTTTGTTTCTTAGGAATGAAAGATTTAGGACATTGGATCAGTGACATGATTCTATATAAAATCTTAAAACAAGAAACCATATATATGAAACATAGCACAAAGACAAGGAGGGAATATAACCTAGATAAGATATTTGAGACTTGTTTTGCTAACATAGAACCATCCAAATAGAGGAAATCAGTATACTTCTAGATATAACTTCCCACATATTGTACCTATTTTCCACTAAAATTTGAGTCAATTTTGGGTTTCCAAGGGTGACTTGGAGTGTAGGGGTGACTAGACTTGCCCCTATTTGTGGGGGTGGCCCCTAACACTACAAATTGGTCTGAGATTACAAATTTGGGATTGAAAAATATTTGAGAACATTTTCCATTGTCAAAATTAGATTTGAGAACATGCATATGCACTTGCAAGGGAAAATTTATGTGTGTGTGTGTGTGTGTGGCTATAGGGGTTTTCCTTATTCAGCCCCCCTTTTGGTGATTCCCATCGAACAACAGAGAAATACTTGGCTTCTATAGAGCTGTTTGCATATTTTCTTTGGCATTGTTTTCAAAGGGAGAGAGAATAAATATGGAAAATCAGTTACTAAGAACACAAAAAGAGAGAAATTTTAGAAAGGGAGAGACTTGAATATTTGTTGCTAAGAACAAAGGAAATTAGAGAACTAAAAAGATCAAATTTGCAGGGAGAGTGTGCACTTGTAATGTTGTTATGTTTTGTAGTGATTAAACATATTAAATTTGAGCTTACCAAGCTACAACATTTTCTTACATAGTTGTAGAATACATGTTTGGTATTTGTATGGAATATTTTCATATTGCTTGTGTTTCCATCAATGCCAAAGGGAGAGATTGATGAACTACAACTGATTAAATATCTGAATGAACTAAAGAAACAATGATTAGAGATCACCGAGTAATGAAATGATATGTAAGATGATTAAATTAGTCAATATTTTATCATTGATGTCAACTAGTCTTGACAGTACTTATCATGTTAGTTACAAATATCTAAAAATCTATTGAAGGAAGAAAAGATGAAGAACTAAGATATCTACATGAGAAAAAGATGGATATGACAAATAAGGATAAGGTAAACATTGGGTAACTTATTGATGAGTCTATGGCTTTATATTGTAGACTTGAGCATGTTACATTAATCTACTATGAAGAAGAGATTTTAAATTGAACAAGTCAATGTGGTCGGTAATTAAATATTTCTACTGAGCTAGTGCAGTGTATACCGACTGACAGTATTAATGGAGCTAGTTTAACTAGTTATCACCAATGCATTTCTATATTAACTGAGTATGGATGAAAACATTAAATGAAAAGAACAACCGACTGACTTTGATGAGCTATAAATTGTTATGATTTTGAGAGTAAGGATGAAGTTTGTTATGAGATCCATGACTGACGAAATTTAGAGAAGATCTAAAGCATGAGATTGAAACATGTTAATGACACATCTCTCGAGGAAGGTTTAAGAGGAAAAATGGATGAAGGAGATTAAGCGGAAAAATAAAATGGCTAATATGAAAATGATTTACTTGTCTATATAAGAGATATGAGTTTCATTATTGAAACATGCCAAAAAAAGAAGACTACAGAGATTTTGTGTGAAGACTATTCATGCATGCCTGATCAGATTGGTTATTGAAAGAACCAAGTTGCAGAGTTAACCGAGCGTCAAAGAACCATTTACCGAGTGAAAGTAAGTTGAAGAATATTGAGGAAGTGAATTTGATTAATGATTAGAGGATTTTTATGGGCTTAGCATAGATTATAATATCTACAATTGATTTGTATTTGAATCATATCATTACTGTATAAGTTTAACCATTGATTCAAAAAATCTCTTAATCGAGTGGACTTAACAGTCTTATATTCTACTCTATGTCATTCAAAGAATGTACATTGTTATCTTGTTGACCCCATAGTGAATGTTGGTCAAAAGTTAACTGTTAGTGATAAATCCTCTAACCAGGTTACACCTAACAATGTGTTTGTAACCTTTAACAGGGTTGGCTCTCCACCAAGCTCACTATAGAAGTGAATTATTTTGGGTTACCGGTCCCAAGTGGTTTTTCCCTTAGCAGGGTTTCCATGTTAAATCATTATGTTATGTGTTATTTTTTATGATTGTTTTTCTATCATACTTTACATATTGCATAGTTGATTTGGGCAATAATCACAGTTAGATATTTACTGGTAATCGGTAAAGTGAATAGACAAATTGATATTTTATGTTACCGAGCTGCATAATTTGTTAGAACTATTTGATAAGGTAATCTTTGTATTTAGGACTATAGGATAACTGATCTAACTGATTCACCCCCCCCCCCCCCTTTCAGTTATTCTAAAAATTGGTATCAAAGCGTATTGGTTTCTTGGAAAAAAAATTTAAGGACTTGAGCAGAAAGATTACAAGATGTATAAGAGGGAAGTGTCGAAGCTGAACAAGGACAACTTTACTACATGGAAAAGTTAGATGAGACTTCACATATCTAAAATTGGAGAATCTACTATACACTTAGTAAATAATGGCTATATATAGCCAATGGTTGGTCCTTTGACTCTTGATCAATTGAGAGATCGACATGAACACAATATTACTATGATAGAGATTGTTGTTACTCTACCTGATGTTGAATTTGAGGATTTCAAGGATTGCACTACTGTAAAATAAATATGGATAAACTTGCTCTAGTTTATGGTGGTGATGAAAATGTGATGAGAGCTAGATCTGAAAGCTTGAGAGGCAAATTTGATGACATGAAAATGAAGGAAGGAGAGAATATTACATAGTACACAAACTGAATCAAAGAGGTAGTCAATGTGGTGGTATCATTTTTGAAGATACAATGGTAAGTAAGATACTGAGAACTTTGTTTCCTATCTATGCAATCAGAATGTCTTCTATTCATGAAATGAGCACCTAATAGCAATCTTACTCTTGATAATCTGATTGGAAAGTTAACAACTTTTGAGTTGAATAATTTTGATAATAGTTTTGTACCAAGTGTTGAGTCTTCTTTTATGTCTTCTCTGAAGATCGATAAATCTAGTAGTAAGCATAATATAAGGAATGAAAGTGAGAGTAATACTAATGATGATCTTGATGAGCTTGAAGCTCTTATGGACCAAAGATTAAAGAAAGGTAAAGGTAGATATAAGGGAAATTTACCTTTAGCTTGTTTTAATTGTAAAGGAGTTGGCCATATTGCTGCTAGATGTCCCAACAGGAAAGAGGAAGATAAAAAAAAAGATCGATCTGGTGATGGAAGCTAGAGTAGAAGGAACGATAGAGGTTACTGACACTACAAAAGAGACAACCAAGATCACAAAGATAAGGGCAAAAAGGCATGTTATCTTGTTGGAGAAGATGACACTGACACCAACACTAATGATGACATTGAGGTAGTGTTTGTTACAATGAAAGATGATTCTAAAGAGGAGGAAAGGTATGTAGAAACAACACTCATCTCTAAAGTTAGTAAAAATGATACTTGGATCATTGATAGTGGTTGTACACATCACATGACTAGTGATGAAGATAAGTTTGATCATCTTGAGAATTATAATGGAGGATCAATGAAAATGGGAAATGACAAACCTTGCATGGTTGAAGGAAAAGGATCTATTCTGTTGAATGATAAAATTAGACGTGATAATGCATACTAGGTAAAAGGACTGAATTACAATTTTTTGATTGTAGCATAGCTTAATAACTCAGGTCACTGAGTGGCATTTGAGAGCAAGAAGGTAAAAATCTATGATGAAAATGGAAAGCTTATCGAAATAGGAGGACAATCAAAAGGTAATTTATTTTATTTTGACAATGCTAAGACTTCTTGTTTATTGGTGAAAAATGAAGATGCATGGTTATGGCATAAGAGGTTATGTCATGTAAATTTTGATAACATGATTAAGATCAGTAAAAATAGAAAAGTTAGAGGATTGCCTAGTCTAACCAAACCTGATCAGGTTATGTGCCATCAATGTCAAAAAGGGAAGATGACAAAATCTAGTTTTAAAAGTAAGGACTACTCATCTAAAGGAATTTTGGAGTTGGTTCACACCGACTTATGTGGTCCCATGAGAACTCAAAGCTACTATGGTGATAGATACTTTATTTTGTTTATTGATGAATATACTAGATTGATGACAATTATGTTCTTGAAAGAAAAATTTTAGGTATCCAAACTGTTTAAATGGTATAAGGCTAAAGTAGAGAAAGAAATCGAAAAAGAATTGAAATGCTTACGGTCTAATAGAGGAGGTGAGTTTTTTTCTGATGAATTCACTAACTTTTGTAATGAGCATGGTATAAAAAGTAGGTTTTTGCACCTAGAACACCACAGCAGAATGGAATTGTTGAAAGGAGAAACTGATCTATTGTTGATTGTGCTAGAACATTGATGATTGAGAAAAATGTTGCACAAATATACTAGAGAGAGGTAGTTATCATAGTAGTATGTCCTGAACTGAGTTCAACTAAAGAAAGACACAAACAAGACACCTTATGAGTTATGGTTTGGATACACACCGAGTGTAAGTTATTTTAGAGTTTTTGGTAGAAAATGTTATATTCTGAAAGATGATAGGAATGGAAAATTTGAATCTAAAGGTGATGAAGGAATATTCTTAGGATATTCTACTAAGACTAAAGCTTATAAATGTCTGAACAAAGTTACTAATAAGATGATAGAAAGTGCTAATGTAAAAGTTGATGAGTTTGCTGATAAGAATGATGTAGAAAGCATGAAGGAACTGGAAGACTATGGTAGCTTCACTTAAGTTGAAGATCTAGAGTATCTACCGAAGCCACTGGCTGATTCTACTGACCATCAGGAAAATGCTACCAAGAATCAACAAAGGGAAACTGAGAATCAGGAAGAAGCTACCAAGCAGGAAAATGTACCTAAACAAAATGATGAGCAGAGGAGAAATCAAGTGCTAGAAAGATTTTTTAGAAGAAATCATCTTGAGAACCAAATCATTGGAGATAAGCAAGATGGCATTCTGACCCAAAGTAAGTTAAGACATAACACATGCTTATTTTGTGAGTTTGAACCTAAGACTACTAGGGATGCACTTGAAAATTAGGAATGGATAAATGCTATGAATGAGGAGATTGAACAAATTGAAAAGAATAAGACGTGGACTTTAGTGCCTAGACCAAAAGATAAAAATGTTGTCGGTACTAAGTGGAATTTTAGGAATAAGTTGAATGAGAATGGAGAAGTTACAAGGAATAAGGCAAGACTTGTCTGCAAGGGATATGCACAAGAAGAAGGTATTGAGTATGGTGAAACTTTTGCACCTATTGCTAGACTGGAAGGAATCCACATATTACTTGCTTATGCTGCACATAAGGGATTTAAAGTATATTAAATGGATGTGAAATAAGCTTTTCTAAATGGAATACTTGAGGAGGAGGTCTACATAGAACAAATGGAAGGGTTTGTTGATCTTAATAAAAAAGACATGGTATGTAGACTGCACAAAGCTTTATATGGACTGAAGCAAGCACCGAGGACATGGTATGAAAGATTACATGCTTACCTTATCAGTATTGGATTTTTAAGAACTAGTGAAAATAGTAATATGTACATGAAAGGAGATTATGATGAAAACATTTTGATTGTTGCAATATTTGTTGATGATATAATCTTTGGTGGACAAGATCAGATTTGCAAAGAGATATCTATGTTTAGAGAGATTAAATTATTTCTAGGTTTACAGATTATACAATAGAAAGATGGCATTTTCATCACTCAATCAAAATGTATTAAAGAAGCATTGAAAACTTTTGGCATGGAAGATGCTAAACTAGTGGGAACACCAAGGTAACTGGCTACAAATTAACAAAGGATGATGAATCTAGCGAGGTAAATTAGAATCTGTACTGATCTATGATTGGTAAACTGATGTATGTTGTACATAGTAGGCCTAATATTGCACATACAATGGGGATTGTGGCAAGATTTTCTACGAATCCTAAAGATTCACATATGGTTGCAGTAAAGAGAATTTTGAGATACCTAAAGAAAATAGAGGACTATGGATTATGGTACACATTGGAAAGAAAATTTGAACTTAGAGTTTACACCAATGCAGATTGGGTTGGAAACATAGATGATTGGAAGAGCACAACCAGTGGAGCATTCTTTTTAGGGGAAAGGCTTGTGACTTGAATTAGAAAGAAACAAGCATGCATTTCTCAGTCCACTGTTGAAGTAGAGTATGTTGTTGCTGCTGAAAATTGTTCAAATATAGCTTGGATTAGATAAGTGTCAGAAGGAATGAATGAGGTAATCATTGACCCGGTGATTACATATTGTGACAATGCCAGTGCTATAAATATTTATAAGAATCTTGTGATACATTCAAAGACAAAACATATATCTATTAAGTATCATTACTTGAGGGAACAAGTTAAAGAGAAGAAAGTACAACTAGAATTTGTAACATCTAAGGAACAACTTGCTGACATTTTTACTAAACCATTACCAAAGGAAACATTTGAATATTTGAGAACTAGACTTGGGGTTCATCCCTTGTCTACCAGTCACTGAGGTGATCTGGAGGTTGCATCAACCTAAACTTATCAGAAGATCATTCATGTTGATGCACACAGATCACACTTTGGATTTTGTCTAAGGTTGTGAAAGATTGTAGAAGCTGGAACAGAAATTTGTTTATCTGTACACTGAAGGTACATCATATGAATCAAACAACAGAGAAATACTTGGCTGTTGCAAAGCTATTTGCATATTTTCTTTGGCATTTTTATCAAAGGGAGAGAGTGATGCAAGAGCATCCTGGGTGTAAGAGCAATCTTGCATCACCCAAAAATATTTCTATTTTTGAATTCAATAAGGGCTATCCTGTGCAGAGCTGCTATTTATGGAAAGTTACTATTTTTGGTAATTTTTGTCTGTGCTCAGAATGATCTAATTTCTTTCTTGGAGGTTCATTTTGGTCATATAAGTCTGCCAGTAAAGTTTCATTTTCAGATCAAGTGTATGTTGGAAGATATTGAAGATTTTTGGTATTGGCAATAGGGTACAGAAACTTTGGACTCAGTTTTGAAGGCTTTAGAGGCCCCGAATGAGGTCAAAAATTTGGGTGATGGGCGCTTGCACTGGTCAAGCCTGTAGAGAGCTTCGTGGCATTTCCAAAATGGGGTTATAATAGCCGATCGGGTCAACTGGTGATGACTTATGGTCTTCAAAAGTTGGGCCACCCGAAATGGTGGAAAATAATTTTCTTCAAAATTTTTGTTCAGGTTTCAAAGGTTATCTTGAGCCGACTATGATGTAATAAAATGTAAAATAAAATAATTCTAAGTTTGGTCGGCCTTATTGGCTAAAATTTTGGAACCTTCCCAGGCGGTGGAAAAATTGCCTATATAAGGAAGGCTGTATTATTGTCTTAGGCAGTTCAGAATAGTTCTGGGTAGTAGATCTGGGTAATAGTTCGAGGCTTTGTCCTATAGAATATTGTAAGGGAATGCCCATGTGGCTTTGCATATTGTAATTCTGAAAGTTTGTAATTCCACATTTGTGGAGATAATAAGAAGCCAATTTTCTGTTCTTGCATATTGTTGTTGTTTCTCTATTTCTGTTATGTGTTTGTGGTATTAAGGGGAGCACCCTTCATCAGAGAGAATCAATATGGAAAATTAGTTACTAAGAACACAAATAGAGAGAAATTTCAGAAAGGGAGAGACTTGAATATTTATTGCTGAGAACAAAGGAAATCATAGAACTGAAAAGATCAAATCCATAGGGAGAGTCTACACTTGTAATGATTTTATGTTTTATAGCGATTAAACATATTAAATTTGAGCTTATCAAGCTACAAAATTTTCTTACATAGTTATAGAATACATGTTTGGTATGTGTATGGCATATTTTCATATTGCTTGTGTTTCCATCAATGTTAAAGGGGGAGATTGATGAACTACAACTGATTGAATATTTGAATGAAGTGAAGAAACGGTGATTAGAGATCACCGAGTACTAAAATGATATGTAAGATGATTAAACCAGTCAATATTTTTTCATTGATGTCAACTAGTCTTAACAGAACTTATCATGTTAGTTACAAACATCTGAACATCTATTGAATGAAGAAAAGATGAAGAACTAAGATATCTACATGAGAAAAAGAGTGATATGACAGATAAGGATAAGGTAAACATTGGGTAACTTATTGATGAGTCTATGGCTTTATATTGTTGACTTGAGCATGTTACATTAATCTACTATGAAGAAGAGATTTGAAATTGAATGAGTTAATGTGGTTGGTAATTGAAGATTTTTGTATACACCAAGCTAGTGCAGTGTATATCAACTGATAGTATTAACCAAGCTAGTTTAACTAGTTATCACTAACGCATTTCTATATTAACTGAGTATGGATGAAAATATTAAATGCAAAGAACAACCGACTGAATTTGATGAGCTAGATATTGTTATGATTTCAAGATTAAGGATGAAGTTTGTTATGAGATCCACGACTGAAAAAATTCAAAGAAGATCTAAAGGATGAGATTGAAATGTGTTAATGACACATATGCCGAGGAAGGTTTAAGAGGCAAAATGGATGAAGGAGATTAAGTGGAAAAATCTAATGGCTGATATGAAAACAATTTAATTTTCTATATAAGAGATATGAGTTTCATTATTGAAACATGCCAGAAAAAGAAGACTCCATAGATTTCATGTGAAGACTACTCATGCATGCTTGATCAGACTAGTTATTGAATGAAGTGAGTTGCAGAGTTAACCAAGTGTCAGAGAACCCTTTACCGAGTGAAAGTAAGTTGAAAAATATTGAAGAAGTGAATTTGATTAATGATCAGAGGATTTGTATGGGCTTAGCATAGATCTGAATATCTACAATTGAGTTGTATTTGAATCAGATCATTATTGTATCAGTCTAATCATTGATTCAGAAAATCTCTTAACTGAGTGGACTTAACAGTCTTATATTCTGCCCTATATCATTTAGAGAATGTACATTATTATCTTGTTGACCCCATAGTGAATGCTAGTCAAAAGTTAAATGTTAGTGATAAATCCTCTAACCAAGTCACACCTAACATTGTGTTTCTAACCTTTAACAAGGTTGGCTCTTCACCGAGCTCACTTTAGAAGAGTGAATTATTTTGGGTTACCGATCCCAGGTGGTTTTTCCCTTAGTAGGGTTTCCACATTAAATCATTGTGTTATTTATTATTTGTGATGATTTTTTTGCTATCATACTTTACATATTGAATAGTTGATTTGGTTGGTAATCACAGTTAGATGTTTACTGGTAATCGGTAAAGTGAACACACAGATTGATATTTTATGTTACCGAGCTGCATAATTTATTTGAATTATTTGATAAGGTACATCTTTGTATTTGTGACTGTAAGATAATTGATCTAACTAATTCACCCCCCTCTCCCCCTTCTCTTAGTTATTCTAACAGGGATTATGATCATGGTTTATTTGTGTTGATCATTATTATACAGGTGGGGTGCCCTATGTTACATGATATTGACTATCACAGCTAGGAGAATGTATCCATTTTCCAAGTGAAGGAACATCAAGGTGTGAATATCAAAGATGAAGTTAATGACCCTATGGAAGAACATGATCATGCTCCAGAAAAAATAGTTGAATGTGATGGTATAAATACATTGATCCATGACACATTTAGTATGGGTGCAATTGATCATGATGATTGAGATGACTTTGATGTTGTTCATGATTTACCTATATTTGAAAAGTCATATGAGCCCCATTATGAAGGCTCTAAAACAACTCTTCTCTCTACTATATTGTTGTTGGTAAACTTGAAGGTTATGCATGGTTTATCCAACATAACAATCTCACGTATGTTAAGGTATGGCATATGTCATATTTTCTCATCTATTTTTGTTTTTATTTCATCACTAGTAAATAAAGGCTGAAATATGTAGCATTAATATTATTTATATTAACAAATTATTATTATTTTTGTAGATTCATAGGTGAATTTTTATTACCACCGTCAAATATTCTACCTCTCTCATACCGAGAATTATCTGACATTATTGAAGATATTGGAATGGAGTATCAAGAAATAGATGCATGTCCCAACGATCATATTATATATCATAAACAACATGAATTTGCAACAGAATGCCCAAAATGTCATATTAGTAGATATCAAATAGATCAACTAACAAAAAATGTGCCTCGCAAGGCTCTTAATTATATTCCCATTATTCCATGTATACAATGATTATTTAAGTGCAAAAGCTTAGTGCAATTTACGGATTACCACACACAGAATAGAAGAGGAGATGACATTCTTTAAATGCCTGCATATGGTTCTGGATTTAGGGACATAGGTAAAAATGACCACATTTTAAAGAAGATCCTCATAATCTTAGGCTTTCATTGGTGGTGGATGGTGTCAATCCAGTTGGAGAGTTGAGATCTATTTACTTGTTGTGGCATTTTTTTAATGAACAATAACATCCCTCCATGGATGTCAATAATGTTGGAAATTATTGTTTTAGGTATTTTTTTCATTTAATAGTCATGTACATTATGTGTGTGTGTGTGTGTGTGTGTGTATACATTATATATATATAGTAGTAAAATGGTTATAATAATTACGTAATGTTTTTGTTCATTCAACTAGGTAAGTACCAAGTTAAAGATATGAATGTATCTTTCAAGCCTCTTATCGATGAGTTACTAAAGTTATGGAATGGCATCATTATGTATGATGTCTCTAGACTAAGAGGAAAAAGACAATTTCAATTCCGTGCAATGCTTATATGCACAATTCATGATGCCCCAGGGCTAACACATTTTTGTGGTATGTTATAAAGTTCAACTTTTACACTTTACCAATATTTAATTTTATAAATTATATATCATGCAATTTTTTAATAATCTATTCAATATATATATATATATAAAATTAAAAAATATACATATTTAATCCAATTATACATGATCTTGCGGGTCTTCAAATAAAAGAAAAATTTGCATGTCCAATTTTTGGTCCAAAGATGAAATCTCGTCATTAAACAAGTTTTGGAAAGAAAGTGTTTTATGAGTATAGACACTTCCTCCATAGAAATCATAAGTATTCAACAACTAAAAAAACATCTTTTCAATGAGAAAGAATAGACAACATCAAAACCACGAAGAATGAAACCTCACCTATGGAAGTTGGAACATAATAGAATTAATCATCAAGGTAATGTTATTCAATTAATTTGTTTATCTATCATATATGATATGTTTGGAATTTATATTATATATTGTATTTTTTTAATCATGTTGTAATTGGTATTGATTGTCGTTGTTAATTGTTTTAACTTATATTCTTCATGAAGCTCATTAAGGTATTAATGACTAGCTTCTAAAGGGACTGAAAAGTTATCCCACACAATTTGGTAGGTTTTCCTACTATGAGCGGCTAGAAATTGTTCATTTTTTTGATACTATGCATATCAGAAAGAATATATAAAAATATTATAGAAAATATTGGATGGAAGGCGTGACAAAGAAAAAATTCTTGAAATTTGTAGTGACAATCAAGAATCTAATCATGCAATGAAAAATGTCATTCAATTAAATAGTGATGGAGACAAAATTAATATAAGTTCCCTCCCTTGGTTATTGACAGAAGAGAAAATCAATGCTATAAAAGAAATCATATGAAAATTTTAATGTCCCACAGGATTTGCTATGAACATAAACAATATCATAACAAAGAAACGTGAATTTGGGTTAGGGATGAATATGCATGATTGGCATACCTTCATTAACATAATTCATGTGCTTGTATATTTACTATATATTTGTATACTCCATTTACTTTTAATTTTATTATGTTCACTAGTTTTGGAAAAACAATGAAAAGATCATTTTATAATTGTTGCAGTATGTTCTACCTCTATCTTTCCCAGACCGCTTTGACAACAATGTCAAGAAATTTATATATGATCTTGGAAAATACATGAGGTAAGTAGAAATATTTGTTCAATTTTTTATATAGATATTATACTTTCCATTTATTTTACTTGTTATGTAATATATTATATATTATTTTGTTAAATCTCATTAATATATTTGCATCTTGAACAACTTGTAGATGGTTGTCATATAAAAAAATCCATAAAGAAGATATAAATTATTGGAATAGAAAAACTCCTCGTCAAATGTGTGAAATGAAAAAGTGTCTACCTTCAACATTTTTCAATGCACAAGAACACTACCTTATACACCATGTTGAGGAGATTGAATTGTGTGGACCTATAAACACAAGGTCAATGTGAATGGTTGAGAGGCACTTGATATTATTGAAGGCTTTGGTTTGACAGAGCACATCCTGAGGGTTCTATGGTGGAGGGATAAATGGTATGTACTAGTGATGTAGCACAACACTCTCTGTTAACAATAAAACTTAATTGCAAGACAAATAAACACAGATTTGAAACCTTCAATATTTTTCCATTCATCACTGACTCCCTCTACAATTCATTGCAAACTCTTAAGTAACCAAAAAACCTAGAAATTCAAGAAAACCAAAAATTACCCTTTTTGGCATTTTTTTCCATAGTTGTTTTTTTGCCATTTTTTGGTAATTTTCAAAGCAACACCTAAAAAGTTGAGTTTTTTCCTAAACATTCCCTCGACTAAGTTAGAATGAATCACCAACTAATATCCGAGATTAGAAACATAAATTCGGATTTATTACAAAACAGAACTTTTTAAAACCTAGAGAAAAAATACTAAAAGCTTATTTCGGAGCCCTAAATGAAACTTTGCTCTTGAAAATGTGCCAAAATGGACTCCAATTGATCTAAGATCATTGGCTAAACAAATGGCACCTCCTAAAGCATGCACCCAAAAAAATTTAGCAAAAACCCAAACTTGAGTCAAAAGTTATGGCCTCTGGAAGTTTTTGTATTAGTTTATGACCTACAGAAGGTTTTGCATCAACTAGACTATGGTGTACATTACTGAATATCTTCCTAAGTTCACAACAAAGATCCATGTAGATCACATTTGGGATCTCAAATCCATTAAAAAATTTAAAGGGGAGTACCTGATGGGGAAAGGTATATTTCAAGGAAATTGAGAGGTAATTATAAGATATTCATGGAAATTAATTAGAATACATTTTACATTTGGTTTTTATATATTGTACTTAATTAATTATTAATCTTCAATATACATCAATTATAAATTAAGGTTATATATTGTGGTAATTAACTAATTATACGTCATTTGTAAATTTCTATTTATTTTTATACAGTTTCTCGAGAGTGGGATGCACTACATTTGTATGTCACAAACAATATTAATTGGATGACGATATGGATTGAACAATGTCAACAATATGGGCGCGCATTAAAATTGGAAGGTGTCACTTCATTGGTTAAATAAGCTCATCATAATGGAGATTCCAATGTTACACCAACAGAAATTGATTTAGCATATGGTTTAAGAGATAAATAGGTACATCTAAATATATTAATCACCCATATTATTTAATTTTTTAAATTATATTGATGTATATATGTTTTTTTTGCATACATTCAACCAAGAATAAATATGTTTATCAACTGGGAATGCAATAATTTTTACATGTTTAACATATTGTTGGTGAGATACCACAACAATATGTGGTGCAACGGTCATAAATTTTGAATCTAAAAGTTGGATGACATGAAGAAAAATTGTGATTCTAGGATAAATGCAGTCTTTTAGGTGACTAATATTTCATCTAGAAGCGACATATAACTTGAAGTCTCATAAAATTGTTTACTACAGGATTTTGGATGATATACTTGAGTGTGACTTTAATTCTTTCAAATTAAATAAGTTTTATCTGTCGTCTAATGGTACAGGCTATAATTGAATGAAAATGATCCTGAGATAACTTTTATTGAATATGATAATGGATTTACAATGGTTAATACAAGGTCATTAAAGTGAACTATAAATGAGCCCTATATTCTTCCAAGCCAATGTGAGTAGCTAATTTACTCAGAGGTTCCCCATAAACTAGGTTGGTCATTTTTTGTTAGACATGATAAGGATGACCAGTAAAGTATAATGTGATGGAAGAAGAATATACCAAAGAAGTAGAAGATGATGTAGATGATGATCAAAATAAACACTTAGTTGATGGTGTACCTGACGAAGTTGTCAAAGAAGAGGAACTAGATCACGATGATGTAGGAGTTAATGTTCATGAAGATGCTATCTATGTGGATGATGACATTATCAAAATAGATATCAATGATGATGATCATGATCATGATGATATGACCAATCCTTACAATGACGAATCAGAATCAAATGATATAGACAAAGAGTTGGATGAAGAATAAGATAAATGACATGATTGAAATGTATGAGGTATGCAACTAATATATTATCTATTTGGTATTTATTCTTGATAGAGTTTTACTTGACTTATATGGTTACATAATTAATTCATGTTAATTTTAATTTTAATGTCATTACATAATAAATTCATGATGTTCCTTTCAATATTTTTAATTTATGGTCCACCTACATTAGGTCCTAGTAGTAGCACCATGCAACATCCAAGAGATGGAGAAAAAGAGAGTTTGATGAAGGGTGCTCCCCTTAATACCACAAACACATAACAGAAACAGAGAAACAACAACAAGAACAAAAAATTGGCTTCTTATTATCTCCACAAATGTGGAATTAAAAACTTACAAAATTACAATATGCAAAGCTACATGGGCATTCCCTTACAATATTATGTAGGACAAAGCCTCGAATCAATACCCAGATCTACTACTAGAATTGTCCTAGACAACACTATGAGCCTTCTTTATATAGGCATTTTCCACCGCCCGAGAAGGTTCCAAAAATTTAGCCCTTAGGGCCGACCAACTTAGAATTATATTATTTTTCAATTTATTACATCAAAGTCAGCTCAAAATAACTTTTGAAACCCAAACAAAAATTTTGAAGGAAAATTATTTTCCACCATTTCAGGTGGCCTGACTTCCAGAGACCATAAGTCATCACCAGTTGACCTAATTGACTATTATAACCCCATTTCAGAAAGGCCACGAAGCGCTCTACAGGCTTGACTCATGCAAGCGCCTATCACCCAAATTTTTGACCTCATCCAGGGCCTCTAAAGCCTTCAAAACTGAGTTCAAAGTTTCTGTACCCTGCTGCCAATATCAAAAATCTTCAATATCTTCAAAACTAGACCTGATCTAGCCATGAAACTTTACTGGCGAGCTAATATGACTGAGATGAACCTCCACATGTAAAATCAAAACATTTTGAGATCGTATGACCAACTTACTAAAAACAGCAAGTTTCCATAAATAGCAACTCTACATAAGATAGCCCTTAGTGAATACAAAAATAGAAATATTTTTGGGTGATGCAAGATTGCTCTTACACCCAGGATGCTCCTGCATCAGAGTTTTAGCTATCCCTTATTTTGTGTGATATTTTTTGAGCCTTTGAGTATTTTTTTATTATGATTGATACATTATTTTTTGATGTATATGAGATGAGGCATGATATTTGGCAACAGACTTATATGATGTGTTTATTGATGGAATGTGGATTTTTTATTATTTATGTGATGGATGGTGATTTATGATGCATATGTGATGAATACAAAATGTTTATTATGATTCTAACATGTTGTGTATGTAAGATGTGTGACATTATTATGATATATTATGATATGATGTGCTAACATGTGTAATTATGTAGGATGGATGTGATGTAATGTATAATTATGATGGTTATGTATCATGTTCCTATATGGATTGGTGATGGTTATGATATATATGCAATAAATGCATGCATGATCTCTATAATGAGTTCCTATTATGATGTATAGTGCACCTAATGAGTTATGTTATGTTATGCAGATGATTCCTATGATGTATGTTTACAATGGATGCTTACGATGTTTATGATGGATGAAAATGATGATATCTAATATTGTTCAAATGAATTATTATTTATATATGTATGAATGTATATGTAATACAAAAAAAAATGGATGGACAAAAATGTATTGCATATGACTTAACAAATTAAATAAATGTACCTTATATTACTCATTTTACATCAATAGATTATCATGTACCTAAACCTTATTACTTAATTAATAAGTATAATTAATAAACACCTTATGGTTAATAAATATGAGTTATAGTTAAAATAATATGTCCATATAACATATTTGGTATTAGGATAACCCTTAAATAAGGTTAATTTAGTTAATTATATGCATTATTCCACATAAGATCATATAAAGTTTCTATAGGGTGTATTGAATTATAATTGAGGGTTTCTATAGGGTGTATAATGAAGGGTTTATATAGGGTGTATTGAATTATAATGAAGGGTTCCTAAAGGATCCTAATCAAGTCCTAATGGGTCGTAATGGGTCTAAAGCAGTCCTAGGACCACTTAGGACCAATTAGGACCTGATTATGACCCCTTAGGATACTCATTATGCATTAAGACCTCTTAGGACCCATTATGTATCATAAGAGTCCTAATAACATCCTCATTGGTCCTAAGTGGTCCTATGACCCCTTAGTACCTATTAGGAAATTATGATACATTAGATCCCATTGGAACATCATAGGACCCCTTATAACACATTACCTATCATACAATACACTAATGAGTCCTGAGTGGTCCTAACATATCATAAGGGGTCATATTGGGTCCTAAGTGGTCATAGGTCTTAATGTTTAATAAGTATCCTAAGGGGTCCTAATCATGTCCTAATTGGTCCTAATGGGTCTTAATGGGTTCTAGGATCACTTAGGACCAATTAGGACCCCTTTGGACCCACTAAAACACATTAGGATCTTTATGATACATAAAGGGTCCTATAGTGTAATAAGTGTCTTAAGGGGTCCTCATAAGATCCTAAATGGTCCTATGACCCCTTAAGACCAACTGGGACACATTAGGACCCATTACAATAAATTAAGACCCATTAGGACATATTAGGTCCCATTAGAACACCCTATGATCCCTAAAGACCTCCTAGGACACATTAACCATTGTACGACCCTAGAAGCCCTTATGAAGACTAACTATCAGGTCTTAATTGGTCCTAAGTGGTCCTAGAACCCGTTAAGATCCATTAGGTCCCATTAATACCTAATGCTTAATGGCTTCAATAAAAATAAAAATGTATCTTTACATGTCAAGCCATTTATAATTTTACATTACAAATATTTGCATCATTTTATGTTCCCTACTTAGAAATTTATGAAAAACTTAATGGATGAATCCTTTTAATGTTTTTTTTATGAAATAACACAATGATTCATTCTCACAACCTAGTTACTCATGATCACACATATTATTAGAAAGTGAATGAAAAATCCTATCTAGTGCATGGAACCTTCTATAACCCTTAACCAAATTAGATTAACTTAACCCTTCCATTTCAACTCTAATCAAATGGGAATATACCTTTCATTTTAATAGAAAAAATTTGCATCAAAACCTTATATATAAAGGAAAATTCAAAGGCCTTTAAACAAATAAAAAATAGTAACTACTGCACCAATTCTATAAGTTCCTAATCTGAAAGGATAATTTAGGAATATTGTTGATGCACTGGGAAAACCCCTTAGGTAGAATGTTATTCAAGAAGGGAAAGTTATTTCCTATTAGTTTATGAAATTGAAGACATATAAACAAAACTATGCTCCACATGATATCGATCTAGTAGTAGTTGTTCATACATAGAAAATATGGAGACATTATTTTCTTGGAAAACCCTAAACCCTCCAAAGAGGGAGGGAGAGTATCACCCATTTGAAGAGATCAGTATTGAAATATTTGTTATTTATATTAAAAGGTGTATATATATATATAATTTTAATTAAAATATAAGCACAAAGAAATATAATTATCATAACATTATACTTAGTGTTAAAATTAAAAACCTAAAAATGTAAAGGAAGAGTGTTCATTCCCACACAAGAGTTCACCATGATTCAAAGGAAGAGATATCTTGGATGCTACTCTCCTTGCAACCAAAGGAAGGTTGAAAACAAGAGATTTAGGCTGATTATAGGTGAGCCACGTCACTTTGCTTCATCTTATGTGCATCTCAAACATAATCTTATTTGCTAGCTAGAAAGCTTTGAAGATTTTTAGGTCACAAGATAATTGATCCATGAAAAGGATTGGGGATATCATTTCCACTAACCTCTGACCCTTAAAGTGTGTGAGCTCATCTCCATCAATGCCACACTAGCATTATCTAATGAGATATTATGTTATTTGCATGAGTTCTCTAAATGCAATTGGGTCTTTTTCATCCTAAATTTTTTGCCAATAGATGCTTGGTTATATGATTTATAATTCTAATTTTGTGGTACGAGATTCTACAATTAGGAATTTGGGGTAGCAACAGACCTAAGATAATTGGACTGTCTATGAGGAGGGTTCAATTTCAACTTTGTGAGATCATTGGTGACCTAGGATGATATTTCTTAATTTATTCCAATTCTATAAGTAAATTTTTACTAGAATCTTTCACATGGGTAGCTCTTTTCTCAAAAAATGCTACTCTATATGGTTCATAACTAGGATAAGTGTTGGTGAATGGACACTAGCAAGAAGGGGATCATGATTTAACATTGGTGTTTGGTTTATCAATGCATGGTTCATTTATACTATTGGATTAGTCATACTAGTACAGATCCAGTGCAAGTAAAACTCCCAAAAATTTCTCCATCATGGGGATCCACTTGCTACATAAAGATAATGCTTCATTGCAAACATTTTTCATTATATCAATGATATAAATAGGAAGTCTCCTCCAAAATATTTATGTTAATGTATCTAATGCATAGAGGTAAACTTGAATTACAATATTAGCTAACATAATGTGTGGGGGTTCAATCCTTTCATACGTCCCATAGAATTAATGACTTGTTAAAGCTTACTAAAATTGGTCGTTATGTCTATACCATGGCCAAGATTTTCCATGGTGGTGATGGAGTAGCATCCAAGGTTGTGAGATCATGTGCAAGAATGAATGCTCTTCCTTTTTATTTTTAACTTTTATATATAAGCCCTAATGGTGTTGGTTTAAAGGTGGTATTTTTGTTCTTGCCACCAAGTTTCAAACCCATTGGAGTGGGAAAAGAAGAATGGAATTACCAATGGAAAGAAGAGTAGGAATTCAAAATGTAGTTGTGTGTATCAGTGCTATTCTAGCAAGGCAACATTGCATAATTTTGATAATTTTCATAAGAGTTTAGTGCCAATGAGGGTCATGTATTTTTAGAATGGCTCATGGAATGATTTTTCTTCACAAGCTTTGGATTCTCTTAGGGTTGAGTTTTTGGCTGGAATGCCCACCATAGAATTGATCATAGATGATTCACCATATCTTGTTTTTTTTTTAATGATAAAAATAGATTTGGGGCAGGTTGTCAAAGGTCCATTTGAAAAAGTCTCCCCTAAAGTTTAGGTTGAGATTGAAATTTGAATAAGCCCAAATCAAGCCTCAAGTGTTGATAGTTTTAATAGAGTTGTTGCTAATGTGGGGGTTTCAAAAAATGATCAAGTTTATTTTCCTAGTAATTTTGGAGTTTCAAATAATGAGCAAGTTGATTTCCATGATAAAAGAATGCTAGCTACATAGATTCAAGTGGGTTTGTGTCAATTTGAAGGGTGGTTGATTGAATTCATAGATTGAAGGCTAAATAGCCTTGGGGGTGAGTTGATTCCCTTTGAAGTTGAGACCATTTTTCAATGTTGAACCTTGTGTGGAGGTTAATCAAGTTAAGTGATTTGAGACCCTTTGACCCTTGATATTTCATCACTATCATAATACACACAAGGACCATATGCATTAGGCTAGTTGTGTAGAAAAATCTATTGCATATATGAGGGTCAAGAAAGTGGAATGAGCTATATCATGTCAATGTCAAGGTGGTTTAGGTGATAAAAAATTGAAGGTTTGACAAAATATAGTTACTAAAACATGGATTATTATTAACCCACTCTAAGATGGGTGTAAAGAGAAAGAAATAAAATAATGAAGGGTTTATATAGGGTGTATTGACTTATACCTACCGATCCATGAGAAGAATCCTCACCTTTCCTTTATGTAGACTATGCAAGATCCTTGCCAAAGGGGTTCAAGGTCCTACATACATAATTTATTTATCCTTTGTTAGAATACATCTTATATGAAGGTTAATCATAATCATATTTACATAAGTCACATGATACATATGCTAAAGATTACATAGTGGACAACATAAATAGATTTATTTCTTGTTACAATATGAATCATCATATTTTATACAAATACTAAAATGAATGGTAAAGAGTATTCTTTAAGACTCTAAAAGATCAATCATTTCATCACACTACGCAATACACAATTAGGGGTAGGTAAAAGTAGCTTATTTACTGATTAGAAAAAGGTACATGCAACTAAATACATGTTTATCTTAAGAGTGTGTTCTCTTCAAAATTAAATCTATTCTCTTCATTTTTTTAATAAATGATATATGTTTGACCTTTGATGCAGAAGCATCAAGGCTCCATAGAGGCCATTAAGGATAAAAGATTCAAACCATTGTAATAAGGCCATTTTTGGGCCATTCTTTTCATTTTCATAGTTACTTGATAATGTTACTAATATTATTGTCATAGTTAGAAGTTCATGGAAAGGAACCTTTAGTATATGAGAGCATCAATACAGAGGTGGACTTACTATTATCCAATGATGAAATCATATTTTCCACAAATCTCATTGATTTGATAAGAAAGATGCAAAAAAAATGTAATAAAGAGCTCCTTCAATTGTTATTCATAGTCCCTCAAAATGATGAGATAAAAGTAAGGGTGAAATAATTGACTGTAAGAATACAAAACTTGTAAGTAAGCTATCATGAGATACTTAATTATAACATAAGTTCATTCATGATTTATATTTTATACTTTTTTACATCATGAACTAAAATGTGTTGTTTTTACAAGATTTTTCACATCCTCATGATGTTACTAGCCATGATCAGGGTACTCCAAGTATTTTAGGTGTTGGCCAATTTGTTCTACATACACCATCTCATCTGACCCCATTGTCCATGCCTATATTTATGAATGGAATGTCGGCAACATGAAACATGTAGGAATAGAGTAGTGCACCCTCTGGTTGCAGACACATGGAAGAGGGTGCATCAGAACATGTACCTGGGGATGAGGAGGCCACTAGTAGTCATGGTGATATTTTAGCAACATTTCTTGGATCTTCCTATGTTACTAGTATCGGAACATTTTTGGTCACATTTGTGGTGACTGATGATTTTATTCCCATAAAGATAGAGACGGTTCTGGGTACTTTAAAATTTTTAATTATTATTATATATAGTCTAATTGTATTTTACTTATTGATCACTCTTTTTGGACCAATGACCCCATGATTTTTTTACAGACAATGATGTTTTTAATAAAAATCTAAATGATATTACATTGGATATCTTTGGGCCCACCATACGTACATGGTGGAATGCCCAAAATCAACAATCAAAAGATGAACTGTAAATTGTTTAGTTGTGTTATTCATAAATGACACATTCAATAAAAACCAAGGTCCTTCAGAAAGATGGTACATATCTAAAGTATGTGAGGGACCAATATAGGTCACATTTAGAGAAGAACAAAATGTACGAGAATCCCCCCATGATTCTAGAGAGGGAGTGGAAGGACTTGGTGTTAGATGGAAAGGATAAGGATGAAAAGAGAAAAGGACATACACCACCAAGCAAAGGAAGGTATGTGATACTATCAACCATGTAATTATGTATTGATTATTCTTTATTTTTACACAGTCTAATGTATTTCAAAAATTTCATAGGCTATCTGACACATTGAAGGCAACAAAGGAAATATTAGAAAAACATAGGCAACACAAACTTGGCGCTAGTGGTTATATGAAAGTTGCCACACAAATTTTAAGTATCAATAAATGAAATATTGCATCAAAATAGTAAATT
Source organism: Chamaecyparis obtusa (assembly GCA_027943335.1). NCBI lineage: Eukaryota > Viridiplantae > Streptophyta > Pinopsida > Cupressales > Cupressaceae > Chamaecyparis > Chamaecyparis obtusa. The sequence continues at coordinate 546,602 of BSBK01003992.1, forward strand.
GATTTTTATTTTTTATGACACAATAGAAGAAAAATTCATGATATTATGTAAAAATATAGGGCTCTAAATTCAATAGAGTGCCCACACAAGATGACGTGAAGATTTCCTTGCAACAAGGCTATGGAGCTATGGTTGAATGCCTAAGATTTTTGAGTGGAAAAACATAAGTTGTTGGAGATTTGCCAACAAGCTAGTGCTGACTATATGTTTGTCATTGATGACAACATATGGTAAGTAGCATGCATAGAAGACTTATGCAGTAAGCTTCTAGTATATATGGCATGGACATGTTATCAGCATGATATCATGGATGCAGAGGTTAATTGTTAGTACAGATAGTTGTATAGCAGCTTGTGTCAGTAGTGTTCCTGACAGAGTTACAGATAGTGTTCTATGAGTGATTATCTGTACAATTATCATGGAGCCTTGCACATTTGGATATATGATAGAGACATGTTAGTGATGTTATATTCATGGACGTAGAGTCTGATGATTAGTAGAAGTGAAGTTATGCAGTTGTTATTCACCAGTAGCAATTTTGTATGTTTATTTAGAAGAGTCGATAGAGATTATATTGGTTCAGGAGTTGTGCCTATCATTTTCGTATGTGCCCTTGGATTAGTTCTTGGTGAAGATTTAGTAATTTTTGGTTAAGAGCACATGATTTAATTTAGCTTGAGGATATATTTTCAGTTACTTTGGTAGAACTAACAATGTGTAGTGTGCGTCTACATTTATTATTATTAGACAGGTCCCAAAATGTTTTGCGTGCTTAGTAGAGCCAAAAAAATTATTGTTGGAGTATGTTATGGTTTCTCTAATATGATTTCAAGGAGGTTCTAATAGGCTGACTTGATTATATCATTTAGAGGAAAGATATTTATATGCAGTCATTTGTGATTGCTAAGGCATGGTTTAGAGTTGATTGTGAAGAGCAGAACAGAGTGTGTGAAGTATTGAGCCATCAGAAGAAGGTCTATGTGACCAAGTAAAGTATTTTTGCAATACATTGGAACTGATCCAGATAGTAGGTCAAAGCGTAGTTCACCAAGATCTAGATATAGTGTGTATTTGTTATTCAGAATGTTGTAGCCTTCACTCATTTGAGCAGTGTGCTCTCAGATAGTGCATCCTCACCCCTAACATGGTTAATTGTAAAAGACTCCTAATAGGGTCTAACCCTTGACCAGATCACTGTACTAAATACATTGTAAAGAAACTCCTAATAGGGTTAAGGATCTTCTAACAAGGATCATAATACACTAGTACAGATTATTAGTGTGTGTCAATTCCCACCGAGGTTTTTACCTATTTGGGTTTCCATGTAACCAAAATATTAGTGTTTTGTTCAAGTGTTCTTTCATTGTGTTTATGCTTTATGTTTAAGTATACTTAATTGGATAAATAATTGAAACTTGTAGATAACTAATTCACCCCCCCCCCCCTCTCAGTTATCTCTTGGGACTATTCCTAACAATTGGTATCATAGCCAAGTGCCTCAGAGAGAAATTTTAATAGCTTGAGGTTGATCAGATGGAATTCTTCAGAAAAGAAAGTCCTAAGTTTGATGGAGAGAATTATCTCAATTGGAAGAACAATATGGTGAAACATTTACAATGCATTGCCTTTGAAGTTTTTGATGTAACTATCAAAGAAGTCAAGATCCCTACTTTAGAAAACCTTGCAAAAGATGATGCTACTGAAAAGCAAAAATAATTATTTCATCATAATGCAATAGGTAAAGAAGCCCTTATCAGTGCCCTATCTAATAGTGATTTTTTAGAAATAAAGAAAGTAGATACAGCCCACAAGATATGGAAGCACTTAGAAGACATATTTGAAGGAGACAAACAAGCAAAGGATGCACATAGAAAAACTTGGAAGAAAAGATACAATGCATTAGAGATGCTACCTGAAGAAAACATCAGAGCTTACAATCAAAGGATTAATGAAGCAGTTGCAGGAATCAGAAATAATGGTGGAGAGATCTCGAAAGAAGACATTATGGATAAGTTGATGACCACTCTCATAGTAGAGTATGAAAACAAGATCAACATCCTTGATGAGACCATGTAGCTTACATCAAACTTCAAAAGAGAGACCTTGATCAGCAAAATTTCATCTTTTGAGATTTCAAGATTGAAGATAGAACCTAAAAGTGAAACAACCTTCAAAGCATCAGTCCATGGTAAGAAATCTGCAAGCACTTCTGGTAATTTTGATGATGATGAAGAAGAAAAAACATTAGATGATTTCATTGCTATGATTGCTAAAAGAGAAAAGAAAGGAAAAGGAAAATATGAACGACAATTACCATTTAAATGCTTTTCATGTAATAAGATTGGTCACTTTGCATCCAAGTGTCCTACAAGAGCTAAAAAGTTCAAAAATGACTACAACCCTAAATATTCAAAGCTAAGGTTGAGAATGAATATGGACTAAAGATAAAATGTCTAAGATCAGATAGAGGAGAATTCACCTCTGACAGATTCTATGAGTACTGCAAAGAACATGGCATAAAAAGATAGTTAAGTGCTCCTAGAACCCCTCAGCAGAATGGGATTGCAAAGAGAAGGAATAAGATCATCCTTGACACAGCGTGCACCATCATGATTGAAGGAAAAGTTGCACACACCTATTGGAGAGATGCGGTCAATACAATAGTCTACACCATCAATAGAATACAATTGAGACCAGGTGTGGATAAGACACCTTATGAGCTATGGTTTGGTAATGCTCCCATAGTAAAATACTTCAGAATCTTTGGAAGCAAGTGCTACACCAAGAGGGATGAAGCAGTAGGCAAGTTTGATGCAAGAAGTGATGAAGGTATTTTCCTTGGTTACTCTACTAAAAGTAAATCTTATAGATGTTTTAACTTGAGATTAAAGAAGATGGTTGAAAGTGCTCATGTTAAGATTGATGAAAATTTTATGGTTCAAGAAAGATATCATGATTACTCACCTATGATTGAAGAAGAACCCAGACCCTCCACTAGTGAGACAGTTGTTGAAGAAATGTTTGACAGTATTGATGTCTTATTTAATGACCCTAAGACAAGTGAAGAAGAAGCTCCAAAGGTAGATGAGATAGTATCACCTAAAGCTCCAAAGTTCACATCTAGATACCATTCTAAGGATGACTTCATTGGAGATCAAAGCAAAAAAGTCACAACAAGATCAAAAGAAAAGATTTATGCAAGCAATGAGGTGGTATGTTTACTATCTCATATTGAACCCTTAAGTGTTGAAGATGCATGCAATGATTCAAATTGGCATGATGCTATGAAAGAAGAACTAGATCAAATTATCAAGAATGATACTTGGGAACTAGTCCCAAGACCTAGTGATAAGAATGTGATTAGAAAAAAATGGATATTCAGAAACAAGATGAATGAAGATGGTACAGTAGTAAGAAATAAGGCAAGGTTAGTATGTAAGGGATATGCACAAAGAGAAGGCATTGATTATTCAGACACTTTTGCACCAGTAAGTAGATTAGAAGCTATTAAGTTGTTTCTAGCCTATGCAACATTCAAAAACTTTAAAGTTTATCAGATGGATGTCAAGTTAGCATTCTTGAATGGAGAATTGAAAGAAGAAGCATACATTGAGCATCCAGAAGGATTTACCTTATCAGACAGACCTGATATGGTATGCAGATTGAAGAAGGCCCTCTATGGACTTAAGCAAGCCCCTAGAGCATGGTATGAGAGACTCGATGGATATCTAATAAAGATTGGATTCAAGAAAGGAGTAGCATATTGTAATCTATTCATAAGAGAGACATCTGAAGGTTTACTACTTATAGCTATATTTTTTGATGACATTATCTTTGGAGGTAATGACAAACTCAGTTCAAAATTTGCTAAAGAAATGCAAAATGAGTTTGAGATGAGCATGATTGCACCTATCAAATGCTTTTTTGGATTGAATGTGCAGCAGACAGAGAAATTTATTTTCATTAATCAAACCAAATATGTGAAAGAGATCTTGAAAACATTCAAGATGGATGATTGTAAGCCAGTGGGCACACATATGATAAAGGGATGCAAGCTTACAAAATAAGATGACTCACCAACAGTAGATACAACATTATACAAGTCTATGATTGGTAAAATTATATATCTTACTCAAACAAGACCTGATATTTCCAATGCAGTTGGCATAGTTGGAAGATTTACAGCAAAGCCTAAACAAAGTAACCTTATGGTAGTAAAAAGAATATTCAAATACTTGCAAGGCACTATAGATTATGGTCTATGGTATCCTAATTCAAAAAATGTTGAGCTTCATGTATATACTGATGTTGATTGGGTAGGATGTGTTGATGATAGAAAGAGTACATCAGGTGGAGCGGTGTTTCTTGGTGACAGACTTGTCACTTGGACAAGCAAGAAACAAAATTGCATTTCTCAATCAACAGCAAAAGTAGAGTATGTTGAAGCAGGCTTGAATTGTTCTACAATTGTTTGGATCAAGTAGATGATAAAGGATTTTGGAATTCAGATTGATTATCCTATTTCTATTCATTATGGTAGCACTAGCACTATCAACCTTTTCAAAGAACCTTGTGATGCATGCAAAGACAAAACACATTGAGATCAACTATCACTTCTTAAGGGAGAAAGTGGTAGAGAAAGAAGTCAAGGTGGACTATGTGAGTACTAAAGATCAATTAGCAGACATATTCACAAAGCCCTTGCTAAAGGATACCTTTAAGTATCTTGAGGAGAAGTTGGGATTAATTCCCTTCCCTGATTCTGCTTAGAAGAAAGAAGAAAGAGCATCAATCCTCAGGGACTGATGGATGGTTGACTACTCTACTTCAGGAGTAGTACTGGTGCTTAAACTGATTGGCACAATTTTTCATTGATGTCAAAGGGGGAGTACTATATAGTCATGAAAAACATAAGTAAAAGAAGGAGTAATATACTAAGGGGGAGTAGTATTCAGTTATGGAAGCAATTCAATTGAGGAAATGGAGAATGTTGAAGAATATTGCAACAGATGAAGGATTCATCCTTGGGGGATCTTTGAAGAGGAAATGGAGAATGTTATAAAATAAATGTTCATTTGGATTGGTGGATTTTTTCATTCCATATGTTGCCATCAATGCCAAAGCGAGAGATTGTTAGAGATTTGTCAGCAAGCCAGTGTTGACTGTATGTTTGTCATCGATGACAACATATGGTAAGTAGCATGCATGGAAGACTTATGTAGTAAGATTCTAGTATATACAACAGGGACATGTTATCAGCATGATATCATGGACATAGAGGTTAACTCTTAGTATAGACAGTTATATAGCAGCTTTTGTCAGTAGTGTTCCTGACAGAGTTACAAAGAGTGTTCTATGAGTGATTGTCTATATAGTTATCATGGAGCCTTGCACATTTGGATATATGATGGAGACATGTTAGTGATTTTACATTCATGGACACAGAGTTTGATGATCAGTAGAAGTGAATTTATGCAATTGCTATTCACTAGTAGCAATTTCCTATTTTTATTCAGAAGAGCTGACAGAGATTATATTGGTTTAGGAGTTGTGCCTATCATTTCAGTATGCACCCTTGGATTAGTTCTTGGTGAAGAGTTAGCAATGTTCATTTAAGAGTGTTAATATGATTTAGAACACCTAATATTCAACAAATCAGATCTAATAACCAACACCTACTCGGTCATTACTGATTGCATAAAAGAAACATATAAAAGTGCAGTCCACTTATCCAATAGCATCTAACTTGTAAAATATAGAAATTTTCAAACCAAAACATTCACACAAGTATCAACACCAAGATTTATAGTGGAAACCCAATTTGGGAAAAACCACTTTGTAACATGTTACTATTATGTTCACTCCAATGAAGTGAGCTCAGTGAAAATACAACCCTATCAAAGGTTACAAACACACTGTCAGGTGTGACCCGGTTAAAAGATTTAAACCACTCTATTCAAAGTGTGCCTTGTTATAGGACTTACATACACTCCATTAGAATGCAACCTTGTTCAAAGGATTTATACCTATGACTATTAGGTCAACCTCTATTAAAAGGATTTTGACTGTTACAATGGTTAGAAAGTAGTAGTAATATTGATCTGAGAAACATACAACTCACTTTGCAAATATCAAATCCAATTCTGTACACATATGTTGGCTTACTGACAGTGAACCTTTTCAATCTCCATCACTGATATGATCTAAACCCTTCAAGCGATCACAAGACTTATCCTTCAGCCTTTTCTACTTAGACAGTCAATAACATCAACAATACTTCCAGCATCCACTTCTCTCTATATTCAACCTCTTGCTTAGGTTTCCTTAATACTACCTCCATTAGGTCAATACATCTTTTTCCGCTTAATCTCCTTCGTAGATCTTAGGGCTAGGTCAAATTCATTGAATCCGTTCTACATTATGTTCATCTATTATCCTTTTGAAATATCTTGAATCTCTTAAAGATTTACAATAAAACATTTTATAGTGCATTAAATGATTTCATACAATCAAAAAATAAAGTCAACACATTTTACATAATCCAAGAATTCAATGATGTCGGCTGGAAATCAGAATTCTTCATCAAATGCAAAATACTAACGCTCAATCAATACTGTGTCTAACTTCTTGGTCTACTTTGGAAAGCTCGATCACCACATAAACTATTTCCTTGGCTAACACTATCTTCCTCGACAATTAACTAGTGTTTGGTCAACACTAATTTTACTTGGCACACACTATCTCAGTCGACACAAACAACACTCAGCTTAAACTAGAATTCTTCATTTTTGCTCGATTAAGCCTACCAGTTTAGTCTTCATTATTACTTAGATAAATAATACATTATCTTATCATTGTGCCACATAATCAAGTACTCATTGAAGTATCAAGATAACTCAACCTTTCCTTAGGTGTTGTTGTTACCAACCTTGCCTATCCCCTTAGCAACACTCAAATAGATATAGTACTTTCTTAAATAGAAATAGTCTTACCAGTTAAGGTTTGACATCAATGACAATACAAAAATTGCTTCAATTGTAGTTTCCAACAATCTCCCTCTTTAGCATTGATGGCAACACCATATGAATATCACATGAATTACCAACCAATCCAAAAACTTATGTGTCCATCAGAAAAATTTATAATATCCTTAGCTTCATTCTGATACAAAATCAATTAGCCATGCTTGATCATCCACTAAATTTCTCTCACTATCTTGATCTTCTCATTCTCTGTATTCATTTGTCATCATCTCCCTCTTTGACAAAAATGCCAAAGCAGCAACAAAAAAAAAACATACATCTTGTAGATGTAGATATCATCCTTTTAGTTTAGTAGAATATTTCTCCCTCTATCATCTTGCTTATGACTTATTCTAACTTTTTTGTGCTTCCTCACAACTCTAAGCTGCTCCTAAAGTGTGACCTTTCTCTACATCAATTTGTTAGATGTTCTTTGCAGCACACTTGATGCAGTGCTCCTAGCTTGACTAGGCAGCCTTAGTTAGGTGAAGGACCCCTAATTGACTTCTCAGGTATTCATGAGATTCTTTAGGTAAAGCTTTAGTGAATATATCTACTAATTGTTCCTTGGTATTCACATATTCCATGCGGACCTCTTTATCTTGTACCAGTTCTCTCAAGTAATGATACTTGATGGCAATTTGTTTGGTCTTTGTGTGCATCACTGGGTTTTTAGAGATTTTGATAGCACTTGTGTTGTCATAGAAGATGACAACTGGTTTAGTGATTTCTTCTTTCATGCCTACCAACAATTGCTTTATCCATATCAAATTTGAACAATTCATAGCTGCAGCCACATACTCAGCTTCAACAGTAGATTGGGAAATGCAATTTTGTTTCTTACTTGTCCAGGAAACTAATCTCTGTCCAAGAAAGAAAGTTCCACCACTAGTACTCTTTTTGTCATCTACATTTCCTACCCAATCAGCATCTGTATACACTCTCAGTTCCAATTTTTCATGCTTCTTGTAGTACAGTCCATAGTCAATAGTTCCCTTCAAGTATCTCATGATTCTTTTAACTGCCATCATGTGAGTTTCCTTAGGATTGGTAGAAAATCTTTCCACAATCCCAATAGCTAATGCAATATCTGGTCTGCTATGTACAGCATATTGTAGCTTTCTGATCATAGATCTATAAAAAGTCTAGTTAACTTCTACAGCATCATCATTCTTAGACAACTTCTGTCCAGTAACCATGGGAGTACTTACTGGCCTTGAATCTTCCATACCAAATTTTTTCAGTATCTCATGAACATATTTAGACTGGGTGATGAAAATTCCTTTCTCCATCTGATATACTTGCAAACCAACAAAAAATTTGATCTCCCCAAACATACTCATTTCAAATTCATTTTCCATTTTATTTGAGAATTTCTTACACAATGCATCTTGTCCACCAAATATAATATCAGCAACAAAGATCTTGGCTAACATGATTCCTTTACCTTCTTCATCTTTCATGTACAAATTTCTTGTGTCATTTTTCCTTGAGAATCCAATCTATATTAGGTAGTTGTGCAATCTCTCATATCATGCTCTGGGAGCTTGCTTTAGTCCATACATTGCTTTATTCAATTTGCAAACCATGTGTCTTATGTTTGGATCAACAAATCCTTCTAGCTGTTCAATATATACTTCTTCTTCCAATATACCATTTTAAAATGTAGACTTGACATCCATTTGGTATACCTTGAAACCTTTATAGGCAGCATATGCAAGTAGAGTTCTGACTCCTTCCAATCTTGCTACAGGGGAAAATGTTTCCCCATAATCTATTCCTTCTTCTTGTGTGTAGCCTTTGCATACCAGCCTAACCTTGTTTCTTGTGATTTGACCAAGTTCATTCAGCTTATTACAAAATACCCACTTTGTCCCAATGAAATTCTTATCTTCTGGTCTTGGCACCAGAGTCTAGGTATCATTTTTCTCTATCTGGTCAATCTCTTCATTCATTGCTTCTATCCAGTCTTCATTTTCTAATGTCTCCTTTGTTGTCTTAGGCTCATATTCACATAGTAAACATGTTGGATTTCTTGTCTTGCTTCTGGTTTGAATTATAGTATCTTTATCTCCAATAATCTATTTAGGCTTGTGATGTCTCCTTACATATTGTGCTAGAATAGCTTCTTCTCTTCTTTTGTTTGGCTCATCAGGTTCACCAACAAGATTGTCATTTTTAACTTCTAAATGCTTGGCAACCTCTTCCTAATACTTAGTAGCTTCTTTCTATCACTTGGCATGTTCTTCTTCTCTCTCGGCATTATTATCCTGATGCACAGCATTGCTTACCCGAGACTCAGCATCAGGTGTAGGTCTATCACTTGCCTCTTCTTCCTCTATATACATAAAAGATCTATAATCTTTTGGTACTTTGTTACTGTCAGCTTCATTTTTCTCTACATACTCATCAACTTTGACATTCACACTTTCCACAATTTTGTTAGTGTTAGAATTCAAACACTTATAAGCTTTACTTTTTATGGAATAGCCTAGGAATATACCCTCATCACTTTTAGCATCAAATTTTCCATTCCTACTATCCTTCAATATGTAGCACTTAATTCCAAAAATTCAAAAGTACTTTACATTCGGTCCATACCCATGCCATATTTTGTAAGGTGTCAGATTTGTAACTTTTTTTATCTGTACTCAGTTAAGAGTATAAACAACTGTACTTACAGCTTCTTTCCAATATTTTTGTGCAACATTCTTTTCAATCATTAATGTCCGTGCACAATCCAAGATAGATCTATTCCTTCTCTTTGCTGTACCATTTTGTGGAGGATTTCTAGGTGTAGACATCTATCTTTTGATCCCTCTATCATTGCAAAATAGATTAAAATCATTTGATGTAAATTCTCCACCTTGGTCAGATCTCAGACACTTCAAGTTTTTACCTGTCTCTTTTTCAACCTTAGCCACATACCACTTAAAGAATTGAAAAGCATCAGATTTTTCCTTTAAGAACATTGCATGCATCATTCTGGTATAATCATCAACAAAAAGGATAAAATATCTAGCACCACAATAGCTTTGTACACCCATCGGTCCACAAAGGTCAGTATGAACCAAATCTAAGATATTCTCAGAAGTAAAGGTTTTTCTCTTGAAACTAGACTTAGTCATCTTATCCAACTGACATTATTTGCACATTACATTCTCAGGTTTCTTTAATCTAGGTAGACCTCTCACTTTCTTTTTCTTGCTAATTTCTACCAAATTATCAAAGTTAACATGACATAGCCACTTATGCCATAACCAAATATCATCAAGTTGTGCAATCATACATATTTCTTCAGATAGGTCTAGATAGAACAAATTACCTCTTGTTTGTTCTCCACTTCCAATCAATTCACCTATGGCATCAAATATTTTGGCCTTCTTGTGATGAAATTCCACTCGGTAGCTAGTTCTATTAAGTTGTGCAATACTTAGAAAATTATAATTAAGACCCTAAACCCAATAAGCATTTTCACAAGAGATCTTATCAGTCAGCTTAATCAATCCTTTTCCTCTAACAGGACATGGTGCATCATTTCCAAATTTCACACTCCTACCTTTATAATGGTTTAAGGTATCAAACTTACTCTTATCTCCAGTCATATGATGGAACAACCACTATCAATAATACATTTATCATTTTTGTTCACACAAGATATCAATGAAGTTTTCTCATCCTCATCAAATTCATCTTTCATTGCAACATAAACAACTTCAATTTCAAGATCATCACTATCAGTGTTAGTGTCTTCTTCAGCAATGTAGCAGGATTTCTTACCTTTCCCCTTGTAGTCCTTGTATCTTCGGTAACCTCTATCTTCTCTTGTGTCTTTATGCTTGTTGTCTCTTTCTTCATCCTTATTATCCCTACTAGGACATGTAGCAGCTATATGACCAACTTTATTACATGAAAAACATATAATAGGGAGTTTACCTTTGTACCTTCCTTTTCCCCTTTTCAGTCTTCTAGCCATAAGAGCTTCTAGATCCTCAAGTTCTTCATCAGATGTGCCACTGTCACTATCACTTTCACTCACTTTCACTTTCACTAATGCATCTTTCTTTTTCCTTCTTTGACTTATTGAGAACCATTTGTGACTTAAAAGCAGATTCAATACTACCAACAGTGAAGTTATCATAGTTAGAAAGTTCAAAAGTAGTAAGCTTACCAACCAAACTTTCTAAAGTAAGGGCATTAGGAGAGTTGCATCTAAATTCCTGGATTGCAAAAATTTTGATTGCATAGATAAGATGCAGAGTTCTCAATACTTTTCCTATTACATTTTCATCCTCAATAGTTCCATGCGCTCCTCTAATAGCATTAACAACTTCTTTTATTCTACCACAATATTGTGCAATATGCTCACCTTCTTGCATTCTCATTTCATCAAATTTACCTCTTAGGCTCTCAACTTTTGCTCTCAACACATTCACATCACCACCATGAATGCTTGCAAGGGTGTCCCACATTTTCTTTGCATTACTACAGTCTTTGATGTCTTCAAATTCTAGATAACTTAGGGTAAATGCAATCTCGAACATTTCTTGGTTGTGCTCTTGTTTACCTTTCATTTCCTCAGCAGTCAAAGGTGTAGTAGGTGTCATATAGCCATGCTCAATTTAATACTTAGCAGAATCACCAATATCAACCAGATGCAGCTTCATCAAGCTTTGTCATGCAGGAAAGTTTTCCTTATTCAGCTTTGGTACCTCCTTCTTATAGATCTTGATCATTTGCTTCAAGTACCTTCAAACTTGTTCTCTATAAGCACCAATAGCTTTGATACCAATTGTTAATATGGTTTAGAACAATAGACGGGGGGGTGAATCAGTTGTTCTTAGGTCCAAATGTATAAAAACAATCTTTAAAATCTTCAACAAATTAGATATAATAACCAACACCTACTCGGTCATTACTAATTGCATAACAGAAACATATAATAGTGCAGTCCACTTATCCAATAGCATCTATCTTGTAAAACATAGAAATGTTCAAACCAAAACATTCACACAAGTATCAACACCAGGATTTATTATGGAAACCCAATTTGGGAAAAACCTCTTTGTAACATGTTACTATTATGTTCACTCTTCTGAAGTGAGCTCAATGAAAAGCCAACCCTATCAAAGGTTACAAACACACTGTCAGGTGTGACCCAATTAAGGGATTTAAACCACTCTATTAAAAGTGCAACTTGTTATAGGACTTACATACACTCCATTAGAATGCAACCTTGTTCAAAGGATTTATACCTATGACTATTAAGTCAACCTCTATTAAAAGGATTTTGACTGTTACAATGGTTAGAAAGTAGTATTAATATTGATTTGAGAAACATACAACTCACTTTGCAAATATCAAATCTAATTCCTTATACATATGCTAGATTACTGACTATGAACCTTTTCCATCTCCATCACTGATCTGCTTTGAACCCTTCAAGCAATCACAACACTTCTCATTCAGCCTTTTCTGCTTAGATAGTTAATAACATCAACAATACTTCTAGCATCCACTTCTCTCTATATTCAACCTCTCGCTTAGGTTTCCTTAATACTACCTCCATTAGGTCAATATATATTTTGCTGCTTAATCTCCTTCATAGATATTAGGGTTAGGTCAGATTCATTGAATCCATCCTACATTATGTTCTTCAGCTATCCTTTTGAAATATCTTGAATCTCTTAAAGATTTACAATAAAACATTTTATAGTGCATTAAATTCTTTTGTACAATCAATAAATAAAGTCAACACATTTTACATAATCCAAGAATTCAATGATGTTGGCTGGAAATCTGAATTCTTCATCAGATGCAAAATATTGATGCTCGATCAATACTGTGTCCAACTTCTCGATCTTCTCTGGAAAGCTCGGTCACCACATAAACTATTTCCTCAGCTAACACTATCTTCCTCGGTAATTAACTGGTGTTCGGTCAACACTGATTTTACTTGGCACACACTAGCTCGGTCGACACAAACAACACTCAGCTTAAACTAGAATTCTTCATTTTTGGTCAGTTAAGCCTACCAGTTTAGTCTTCATTCTTAATTAGATAAACAATACATTGTCTTATCATTGTGCCACATAATCAAGTACTCATTGAAGTATTAAGATAACTCAACCTTTCCTTATGTGCTATTGTTACCAACCTTGCCTATCCCCTTAGCAACACTCAAATAGATATAGTACATTCTTAAATATCAATAGTCTTACTAGTTAAGGTTTGACATCAATGATAATACAACAATTGCTTCAATTGTAGTTTCCAACAAAGAGCGCATGATGTGATTCAGCTTGAGGAGAAATTTTCAATTACTTTGGTAGAGCCAACAGTGTGTAGTGTGTGTCTACATTTATTATTATTAGACAGGTCCCAGAATGTGTTGCATGCTTAGTAGAGCTGACATAATTATTGTTGGAGTATGTTATGGTTTCTCTAATATGATTTCAAGATGTTTCTAATAGGCTAACTTGATTATATCATTTAGAGGAGAGATATTTATATGCAGTCATTTGTGATTGCTAAGGCATGGTTCAGAGTTGATTGTGAAGAGTAGAGCAGAGTGTGCAAAGTATAGAGCCATCAGCAGAAGGTCTATGTGACCAAGTAAAGTGTTTGTGCTATACATTGGAATTGATCTAGATAGTAGGTCAAAGCGTAGTTCACCAAGATCCAGATATAGTGTGTATCTATTATTCAGAAGGTTTTAGCCTTCACTCATTTGAGAAGTGTGTTCTTAGACAGTGTGTCCTCACCCCTAACAAGGTTAATTGTAAAAGACTCCTAACAGGGTCCAACCCTTGACCAAGTCACTGTACTAAATACATTGTAAAGCAACTCCTAACAGTGTTAAAGATCTTCTAACAAGGATCATAATACACTAGTACAGATTATTAGTGGGTGTCAATTCCCACCAAGGTTTTTACCTATTTGGGTTTCCATGTAACCAAAATATTGGTGTTGTGTTCAAGTGTTCTTTCATTGTCTTTATGCTTTATGTTTAAGTGTACTTAATTGGATAAAGAATTGAAACTTGTAGATAACTCATTCACACCCCCCCCCCTCTCTCAATTATCTCTTGGGACTATTCCTAACATAAGCTTCTAGTGTATCTGACATGTAGGTAAACAACCTAAATGAAGATTATTTAAAATTGAATACTTGTGCAATCTATTCGATATTAATTTCCACCATAAAGTGACTATGTGCCTATTTGTTTTAAATAGGCAAGCAATGATAAAAATTCAAATGACATTGGAATTAAGCCTATTGAGGGTGGATCACAACCTGCACATGAAGGTCATGGTGGGGATCCTAGTACTAGAGGTATTCATGTGCTATAAAAAAAATTATTGTGTAATTATTAATATAATTAAACATCTTTAATTATAATTTGTGTAGTAATTAATGTAAAATTTTCTATTTTTACTTTAGAGCATGTAGAGTGTGATGAAAAAGTTGAGCATGATTAGGCTAGACAAATACATTAAGAACATGATGTGCTTGCATCAAGTAAAGAGGACCACTATTAATCTTTAAAATGAATTTAATTACAATTGGTTTATTAATTAATGTAACATTTCCTGTTTCAACTTGAGAGGATTTAGAGGGTATTCAACATGTTGAGGATAAGGCTAGATGACATGATTAGGAAGATGATGTATCCCCATTAGGTAAAGAGAACCCCTATAATATTGTTTTAATTAAGGAAATACTTGTAACAATAAAAAAAAAAATTCAATTTAACCCATTTCTTTGTTATTGCGATGGACCTCCCTTAGCAAAGGCCTCCACATCATGTCACTAGCATATAGATCATGAGAAAAGGGAACAAAAACTAAAGAGGGTAAAAATGATGAATAAAATGATGCTCCACTTCGTCTTTAATTAGCTTTAAAAAAAATGATTGTAATCATATTATGTCTTAATGAATGAATGTTATGTTTTAATGAATATTATGTGATAATAAATGAATGCTATTATTTATTAATGGATGAAAATGAATAAATGATATATGTTAACAGGGAATTTAGAGTGATGTTAGGGGGGGAAGGGGCCAAATGATCTTCCACCTTCACATGGTTGGCCTTGTTAAGTAGAGACCATTAAACTATTCTTGAAACAAAGAGAAGCTCAATAAGGTAACCAACGTTTCAATATTTTATTATGCTCCACTGTTAATGATACTCCTAAGTGTTAATTTTTTTGTCATTACTTATAAGGAAGTCATTATATTTGTCAAATTCATTCGGTAAGGAATAAAATATGAGTCGGTAAGGAAGAGAAAGTAGTTGGTAAAATGAATAAGTAAACAATGAATTTTGGTAAAGAGAAATCTAGTATAGACACCAAGTGAGATAGAACCGAGCACTGAGAACCATGTTCTACTGAGAACATAATTGAGAAGAGAATTTAGTTACCAAGTTGAAGAAAATGTATTACCAAGAAGATCAGGCCGACACCAGATGAAAATTAAGTACATTGAACCTAGACAACGATTAGAAAATAGTTTACAAATCTCGATGAGATCGGATAACAGAACACTGGAAATTGAAATATAATAATTACACATGATTATAAGGTGAGTTTAGCCACTAATAATTAAGGATGAAATATGCATTGGAAGTGTACCCAATGCTAGCACCACTTAAAGGAGAAGATTCTAGAACTTCTAGCACCACTTCAAGAGTTGTATAAATAGACCAAAGAAGTAAAGATCAAGATGATGGAGAATTTGGCTATGGTGATATAAATACATGAGAAGATTTCATGTATGAAGAAGAAAAGAGTAGAAGGTGAATAAGCAGAGAAATCCACTAAGTATTAGAGTATTTTAGATTAGATCTACCGAATAGTGAGTTATTTATGTGAAGGTTACACAGTATGAGGTAATGAGATATTGAGCACATAGAGTTTGATACGCATTTGTTAATGCACATTTGACTAACATTTTGTATTGTTGATTAAAAGTTAATCAGGATTGTATAAGTCTCTTAACCAAGCAGATCTTAACAGATCTTATGTATAAATATTTTAACCAGGTACAATTCTTCGATTAGAGTTGTGAAATCTCTTAATAGAGTGGACTTAGCAGTCTTAGAACTCTTAATCGAGTTAATACCTTTAATAGGGTAAGCTATCAGAAACAACTAAGCATTGATCTCTAACTAAGAAAATTTATTCCTGAAGTAGTAAAGAGTTTTGGGTGTCATCCACACCACAGTTTTTAGCCTCTAACAATGATTTCTACGATACCAAAATTATTGTGTTATGTGATGTTTATTTATTTTTATGTGATGCATGCAAAGGTTAAGTAATCAATAAATGAATGTGAAGAAAGATAAAAAAAATTTAAAAAGTGATATGAAGTATTGACTCAACCCTCCCCTCTCAATACTTACATTTCCACAGTAGAATCCAATAATTGGTATCAAAGATCAGTCTCTTGTTAAGGAGTTTAGTCACTTGAGAGGAAAGATGTGGAAGAATAGAAAGCTACAAGTATAAAAGAATAATTGACTATAGGGAATCAGAAATGAAGACGGCCAATGAGAAAATAGAATAATTAAGCGGGAAACTAAAGAATTCAATCAGCAAAAGGAAAGAGCTTGCATTAGATTTGAAATATACTCAAGATCATGTAGAGGAACTGGACGAACAATATGAGGGAATGTCTGATGAGTCTAATGCTATCATATCTGAAATGTTTGAAAAGAATAAGATACTTACTGATCAGGTCAAAACACTGAAAAAGATAACAAGAAGCACAGTCGGTAAGAATGTATGAGATCATGGAACAAAAGAGAAAAGATGAGGATGACATAAGAATTGTAGAAGAAGAGAGAAGACAAATGAATACTAGACTAGATGAGAAAGACAAGGAAATCATGAGGTTGACTCAAACACACTACAACTTGACAGATCAACTTGTTATAAAAAATCAAGATGTTTCTAGGAAAGTCAGTGAGATTGTAGAATTGAGATCTGAGAATGAACACTTGAAGAATGATTTGAAAGCTGAGAAAGATGGCAATGAAATCCTAAAAAGAAATGAAGAAGCATAGAAGATTATGTATGAACAAATGAAAAATCAAAGGCAATCTAATGACACCTATGGATTCAATTTCAATGCAAACAATACTACCAAGAAGGGTGATTCCTCCAAGAAAGAAACCACAAAGCTGCTACCCCACTAAAGCCTTAGAAGCCTACATGTTATCATTGTGGGAAACTAGGACATACAACTAACATCTACATAAGAAAGAGAGGTAATCCACCAAATTTTCCTAAATTTAAAGCTCATTGTTATAATTGCAATAAGTATGGACATAAGGCATTTGAGTGTAGATCAAGAGTTGTGAACACTCCAAGGAAACCAAGGTTTGATGGTTATTGTAACAACTGCAAGAAATACACTTACAAATATGAAGAATGTGGGTCACAAAGAAGAAATGAGAAATGGGTCTCTAACCGACAAAATGTTGACAACAACTAAAAAGATCCTACTATACCATGAGATTATAATACAAGGATTGTGTACTGCATGTGAAAGATTCAGTCATATTGTTGCAAATTCTTTTAGGATGCATGGAATGAATAATAGGAAGTCATTGAGAAACTTTGGAATGGTTTGTTTCCATTACCACAGAGTCAGTCACCTAGCAAAGGGTTGTAGGTACCGAAATAAGGATTCAACCAAGGAGAAAATGAGTGAAAATACTCTAGTAAATGTTGAAATCCAAGAATAAATGAATAATACTTGGAGAAGAAAGTCACAAGATGATGGAACAAAATTGGGAACTAGTGATGACACCACATCCTCTAGATTGGGTGCACCTACCTTCACTTAATTAGTCAAGGCATGAATAGGAGCTCATAACTTAAAGTTTATCTTAAATTGGTTCCTAGGTCTAGTACAAAGATCCATATAAGCATATCTAGGTGCATTTGGATAAGTTTTGTGAAGTTGTAATTTCATATGTTGATCAGTGAAGAATTTGAGTTATTCTGTTGTATTAGGTGAAGTAAAGTATAGTTTAGTTAAACAGTCATATAAAGTTAGGTAAGGAAGCATTAAATGCATTTATAGCTATTGGAAGCCCTAACCTAAAGGAAAATATATAAAGAGAGGGTTAGATACATCATTTCCACTTTACATTCTTGTGACCACATTTTAGTAGTAACAGATACGAGATAAAAAAGCTAATTTGGAGAATTCAATCAAGCATTCTAAGAACATTCAAGATCATCTGAGGTATTTACAGTGCCCACTGAGCTGATTAAGAGATTATATTGCTATTTCATTTGAACCCTAGGAATTTGTTGAGATATTTTCAAATATCAATGGCACCAAAATTGCAAAAGCCAATACTAGTTGAGAATATTGACCCAGTCATCCAAAGTAAAAACTTCCTCCTCGCATTGCCATGGAAATTGACAAAATCAAAGCCCTATCCCTGATCCCTCCAAGAGTTATTTTGATTGAAGACTTTTGTGCCTTCATTCATTGCAAAATCAAGGACATTTTTCAAGCAGAGATTGATGCATCTTATCAAAAGTTGTGTGTTAATGATAAATTAAAGAATTATTACATACACCTATAGTCGAAGGGTTTGGTTCATGCAATGCATGTACCAGTGGTGTTCAAGAATGAATGGATAATAATTGTGCTAAGAAAAGTTCATGACAAGTTCATGTGGCTAGATGGTCCAGTAAAGATAAAAAAAGATGTATTACACATTGTTACTGGATTTCTAGTCAGTGATAAAGCGAGGGCCTATAAATAAACATGCAAGAACAAACTTTGTAAACTGACAAATGCCAAATGGGATGGAAGAGGCTTGAAACTTTATACAATTGAAGACCCTGAGCTAAAGTATGCATTGAATATCATATCATATGGGATATTACAATCATCTAGGGTAGATAGTGTACCCTGTAGAGAAGTGGATATTGCTTATAAAATGGTGAAGAAAGATATACGAGATATAGGATTCCACCACAGTTGGTGGAAGAGTTTAAGGATGAGTTATGTTTTGAATTAGACACTGATGTGTGTATAGTAAGGGCAGTAGAGAATAGAAATGAGTGGCTACCTCCAATGGGTTATGAAATGAAAATAGATGCAACCACTATACAGATTAAAGGACTTTTGGAGTAGCCCATGGACAAAATTGCTACTCGGTAAGGCACCTATGAAAAGGTGAAGGAGAAAATAAGAACTAGTATATTGATACTGAAAGCATTAAGAAAAATAGGTAAAATGATTAGTGATTTAATAGAGAAATTAGGTATTATTGATGTTGATGAATCTAAGGAAGATGTTGTTGAGCCTTCAGCAATAAAGGGGAAGAAAATAATAATCAAGAAGGAAACCCCTAGTCCTACTGGTGTAAGACCATGTACTCAGTCTACCTCTACATCGAGAGGAAAAAAGAAAGTTGACACAGAAATGGTGAAGTCTAAGACATATGTTAGGGAAAATAAGGCCACTGGGAGGCCAAGAAGAAAATTGAAGTTGGCTAAGGAGAGTGATACTAAATCAGATGACTTATCATAGTTCAAAGTTTCACCAAGAAAGAAATTAAAGAGTCTTGATGATTTTCTCAAGATACTTGAAAGATATGGTAGACTTAAGGTAATGCAACAATTAAAATATGACACTAGGATTAAAGAAGAAAAGAACAAAATAGAAGAAACAGTCATTGCCACACTACACAAATTTAGGTTGACACTAGTTGAAGTGGTAGATTATATAGAAGTAGAATTATATAAGAAAATTGATGCTAGATGGAAATATGCACTTGCTACTAAAAAGAAGATGAAGATGTAATGGCTATTGAGGCCATAGAGTCAGAAGCTATGGACATTGATGACTCAGCTACATCAAGGTTACTAACAAAAGAGCTAGTAATTCTAAAAGTAATGGTTTTTCCTAAGATAGAAGCATCTCATAGATTAAAAGTAGAGAGCCTATTTCTATTGAGATTCCTACTGAGCCAGCCAAGGAAAATGAACCTAAAGAGACTATAGAGAAGACAATAGAATTAGAAATAAATCAAGGTCAAAATATAGATTCGATGACCCCCACCGAGACCATGGGTTAGAAGGAACCAAAACAAGGAAAGTAAATGGTAGAAGATGAGGAAACGGAAACACAACAAGAAAAGGTAACATAAAAAGAAAAGGTAGAAGAGAAGAAAGAGGGAAAACAAGAAGAGAAAAAATAAGAGAAGAAACAAGAGGAAAAGAAGGAGAAGGAAGAAAAAATTGAAGTAACTTCAACCCAATATGATGCAAAGATGGCATCAAGTTACAAGAGAAAATATAAGAATGGGAAAATAGAAAAGGAGGTAGATATCAATGAAATTAAAGTCATACCGAAGGTTGACTATACTACCCTAACCCCCAAGGAACTCTCTGAGTTTGGTAATTTGTTGAAAAGAAAAGCTGCACAAGATAAGCTTATAGCTAAAAAGGAGAAGACTAGTGTGTTGGAACAAATAAAAAGCATTTTTAATGAGATTGTTCCAGAGGCTACAATAAATGAGAAGGAAGATATATATAGTTAGTTAAAATAACTTGTCAGTCAAATCAATCAGCCTGGAACTGACACTACCAAATATCTAACAAAGTTTCACAAGAAAGATATGGAGACTAAGGTTATGAAGAAGTTCTTCAATCGATAGCATTGGACAAGGTAAATCTATCCAAGTTAATTATTGCATTAAAAGAAGAGTTAAAATCTATTCTTCCTATTTTTCAAAAGATTTTTTTAATGTCAAACTTTACAAAGGAAATCAAGGATAAAGATGAGAATGTGGAAAAAGAGCTTATTGAGCTACTCTCAAAGATTTCCACCGAGCCAAACACAATAACTAAATATTATGAGAAGCTCAAGCACCTAATGGGATTACAATTTGAACTGAGAAAGGAGGAGAACCAAATAAGGATGGAACTCTTATAACTCCAAATAGTTTTTCTACAAAATATTGAATCATTCCAGAGGCAGATAGAGAAAGCAAAAGATCTAGTGAGCACACCAAATGCCAGTGCCATGGACAACATGGTAATTCTAACTATAGATATCAGTAAACAAATTATAGTGTTGCAGACACTACAAAAAATCTGCAAGGCATCATTGAAGGATGTACAGGAGAAATATAAAGGTATTTTTTATAAGATCTCCAAACCGGATAGTAAGTAAGTATTTTGGTCTTTTTGTTAAAAAATGGGGAATATTCACTATAAGTAGAAGGGGGAATATATACATAGCAGAAAAGGAGAAATACATACATAGCATAACAGGGGAAATACATATAAGATTTTGATTATGCTAAATAGATATTATACAAGGGAGAATATATAGAATATTATGTATATAGTATGGAGATGTATAGGAATTATTACTTCATGGGGAGTAATAAGTTTTACTGAGGAAGAGATATAGATGAGGACAAAATTTTGGTATATGAATTTGAAAATTTTGAAGATTTTGTAGATTTTTAACACACATACCAAACTAATGCCAAAGGGGGAGATTGATACTCCTAAGAGTTAATTTTGTTGTCATTAGTTATAAGGAAGTCATTATGTTTGTCAAAGTCATTCTGTAAGGAAGAAAAGATGAGTCAATAAAGAAGAGAAAGAAGTTGGTAAAAGGAATAAGTAAACAGTGAATTTTGGTAAAGAGAAAGCTAGTATAGACACTGAAAGAGACAAAACTAAGCACCGAGAACCGTGTTCTACCGAGTACATAACCAAGAACAGAACTCAGTTATTGAGCTAAATAAAATGTATTACTGAGAAGAGAAGGCCGACACCAGATGAATTCTAAGTACATTGAACCTAGACATGATTACAAGGTGAGTTCAGCCAATGATAATTAAGGATGAAATATGCATTGGAAGTGTACCCAATGCTAGCACTGCTTAAAGGAGAAGATTCTATAACTTCTAGCATTGCTACAAGAGTTGTATAAATAGACTAGAGAATTAAAGATCAATATGATGGAGAATGTGGTTATGGTGATATGAATACATGAGAAGATTATATGTATGAAGCTGAACATAGAAGAAGGTGAATAAGAAGAGAAAGCCACCGAGTATCAAAGTATTGTAGATCAGATCTACCGAATAGTGATTTTTTATGTGAAGGTTACACAGTATGAGGTAATGAGATATTGAGCACATAGAGTCTGTTAAGCATTTTTTGATGCACATTTGATAGACATTTTGTATTGTTGATTAAAAGTTAATCAGAATTGTATAATTCTCTTAACCGAGTAGATCTTAATAGATCTTATGTATAAATCTTTTAACCAAATACAATTCTTAGATTAGAGTTGTGAAATCTCTTAATAGAGTAGACTTAGCAGTCTTGGGACTCTTAATCGGGTTAATAAATTTAACTTGGTAAGCTATCAGAAATAGCTAAGCATTGTATCTCTAACCGAGAAACTTTACTCCTACAGTAGTAAAGAGTTGTGGGTGTCATCCCCACCAAATTTTTTATCCTCTAATAAGGATTTCTATGATACCAAAATCATTGTGTTATATGATGTTTATTTATTTTTATGTGGTGCATGCAAAGGTTAAGTAATCAGTAAATGAATGTGAAGAAAGTTTAGAAAATTTTAAAAGTTATTTGAAGTACTAATCCACCCCTCCCCTCTTAGTACTTACCTTTCCTCACTTGAATCCAATAGTTAATCTTATTGAATAATGGGTATTGAAACTTAATTGCAGGATCCAATCAAACCAACATAAACAAAAAAAAACCACAAGTTACTTAGTGGAGACCATCATAGGTAAGATCCTTGATTAAGATTTCTATTTTTTGTTTCAATTTTTTGTTTACGTATCAACTTGTTGTTTATCAAGCTTAATTAAACTTGTAATCAATTTGAAACTTTGATACAAATCGTATTAAATAGAAAATGTAGTGGAAAAAATTCACCAATTGTGTAAGTGAAGTAATTAGTCTTCAATACAATGATGGTTAAAATAAATAGCATCAATAGTTGGTGGGCATCATTAAGGCCTCTAATTATTGCATTTGGATCTATGTAATTTGTGATTGTGACTGCATATTACCTTTGTTTTGGAAATAACAAGTATAGTAAAAGGTCTTAATGGTTAAATGTGATTGAAATAGATAGAAGGGGATATAAATATTCCTCTAAAAACTTGGATCAGAAGGCCTATTTATTTTTGGGTACTGATTGCACTATTATAGTCATAGTTACTTAAATTTGTCACAAAGTAAACTTGGGGTTACTTGGTTCTAAATCCATGTAAGTAGTGGTATGGTTTATTGTAAACATAATAACCCATTGAGGGACTAAAATAACCTTACTCATGCTTTGGATAAAGATTCCAAATGGTTCCTGAGGTCTGATTTCTTTGTTACAGTCCTAATTGTCTAAGTTCCACAATTGTGACAATCATTGATTACCCTTTTATATGATTCTATATGGATTGGAAGGTTATTTTTATGTTTCCTTGAAATTTTTAAGACCCTTTCTATGGTGTGAAACACATAGTGTATACATAAGGAATAAATTTGATAACATTTAATGAGAAATGTCCTCATGAAGAAGAATATAATTGAGATAGGAATGTAACTATTGAAAGGTGACTGTTGTTAAGAGTTAGGAGGGTGGAAAAGTGTATGAGGAAATTTTTATATTATATGGTAGTATCCTTTAAGTTCTTGAATTCTATGTCTAGATGCTCACTATAAAAGGCCCATAGTTATGACAATCATATGATTGGAAGGTTTCTCTCTTATTTCAAAATCATTCCTTACCATTGATCATTGTTATTGTATCTAATGAGTGAAGGGATATTTTCATAAATAAATAATGAGGTCCCAAGGTTTGAGTCCTTTTATAGATTGAATCTCAAATTGGGAAGTGACTATCCAAATAGGGGCATGCCAGAATTGTATTGATGGTGCTTTACATGGCTTAATAGATTGTTTGAGTAATTTGAGTCAGAAGATTAGAGAGATGGGTTGTGTTCAAGGAGGGTATGACCAAATGGTGAAACACAAGTTGAAACAAGAGATCATAATGTGAGTGTAAGTACTTTTGGAGTGTGTTTGATAATAGGAAGATTGGTATTGGGGAGTTGTATGCAACTTGGTGTGGTCAGCCTATAGGTCTAGGTTATTGACCTCATTTGATGATATGGTGAATGAGTTAAGGGGGTCATTGAAGGTGTCATGGTGATGTAGTTAGGGTTAATTATACACCATGAAACATTAAACAAACCCCTTAACTCATTCACCATACCCTCAACTGAGGTCAATAACCTCTGCTCACACCAATTTTCATACAACTCACCAATGTCATCCTTCCCATTGTTAAACAAAAAAAAGTTACTTGGTTCTCTATTTTACCAAGCCCTCCTTGAATGCCATGCCCAAACTGATCTCTGACCAATTTGTCCACACCTTTGGGCATAAGGACTATTATTTATGTCAAATTTATAACATCACACTATCTCTATAGGGACATTTCTAACACAAGTTTGTCAAGGATTCATACTTCTCAATGGACTCCAAGGATATTGTTCAAAATCCTTAATCCTTCTCAAAGGTTTTACTAAATCCAAATATGTCTTACAGCCTCTTGCAACCCAAACATTCTTCTCACTATCCTATTTTAGCTCATTGATTGTGACAGTCATGGACCTCTTCAATAGTCCTCTTTGCATGATCCATCTTCTTACCTTGAACTCTAAACTACTTACAATATGAAGGGCTCTCCTCCTTACACCTTTCCCGCTATCCAATGCAAACAACAACTTGACACTAATGTTATACAATATGATCTAATGCATTGTTCAACTATGACAATCAAGGTCACATGTCTATGTGATAGTCATATAAAGACCCATTGTTGGTGATTTCACTTATTACCATCGATTTAAACATTTTTGGGGCCATTATTTTTATTTCATGGTTACTATATGTTATTTTATGCACTAGGTTTCAAATATAAGGCCATTAGAGTAATAATGTACCCATTTGGCCCATTAAACCCTCTTGGTCAAGGGTAGGTCAAAATGGGCAAATTGGTCAAAATAGGTGGATGGGACATAAAAATGGTGTTCTTAGGTTAATTCAATCATGTTGATAATATTTTCAAATTTTTAGAGGTCATAACCATAAAGATGTCAAAAGTTCCATCAATATTACAAATTATGTCAATGACAACTTTGTAACATTTGCATTAACAAATAATTAGTAGATATTATTTTATTCTATTTAATATTGTTTAGTTATACATAACATGTGACAAAGGTAGAGGTCATTATTTTAGGATTAAATTTTGTATGAATAGAGATTGACCCACTTATGAATGGAGATTTCAAGGCTCAAGAGATCAAAATAATTGCTCCGAGTCTTTTATCTGTGTAATCACCAAAACCTTTAACACTTTGTTAGCTCATCAACACTCAAGGTTTGAAGGAATTTAGTACATCACATTTTCATGGTAATGTATCTTATTTTAGTTGAGCTTGCATGAATCTATCTATTTCATGCACTTCTTAAATACTTTTTTAATTTTTTGAAGGCAAGCCTTGTGAACTATGAGGATAGTGATGAAGAAGCATCTCTTCCCTTGACATGCATTATTGAAAGGAGAAGAGGGGAAGTATTGGTGATTTTTACAAGTTTTAACAGAGCCCTATGTATTCCCATGTGATCAAACCCTTGGAATAAGTACTCACCGATGTATTGTTAAAATAAACATTAACAGTTCATCAGATTTCTAATGATCCCTCATAGGCTCTGATGAGAATTTTGTACATAAAATTTATTTTTTCATAGGTACAATATTTTAATCAGATCCTACTAG
>BSBK01003992.1:577500-655000 GCA_027943335.1 Chamaecyparis obtusa
AATTTGAAAAGCCAGTTAATCCAAAGTAAAAACATCCTCCTGTTGTTGCCGCAGAAATAGACAAAACCATATCTCTATCCCTGATCCCTCCAGAGTTATCTTTATTGAAGACGTTTGTGCCTTTATTCATTGCAAAATTGAGGATATTTGTCAAGGAGTGATCGATGGGTCTTATCAAAAGTTGTGTTAATGATAAATTGAAGAATGATTACATACACCTACAATCGAAGGGTTTGGTTCATGCAATACATGTACCAATAGTGTTCAAGCATGAATGGATAAGAATTATGTAAGCATAGTTCATGATAGGATCATGTGGCTAGATGGGCTAGTAAAGATAACAAAAGATGTATTACACATTGTTATGGATTTCTAGTCAGTGATAGATTGAGGGCCTATAAACAAATATACAAGAACAAATTTTGTGAACTAACAAAAGCCAAATGGGATGGAAGAGGCTTGAAACTTTCTAGAATTGAAGACCTCGAGCTAAAGTATGCATCGAATATCATATCATATAGGATATTCCAATGATCCAGGGTAGTTAGTGTACCCTGTGGAGAAGTGGATATTGCTTATAAAATGGTGAAGAAGGCTATGAATATTGAATTGTGTGAGATTCTACTGAAGAAACTTGATGACAACATGAACATAATTCGGAAGGCAAATACAAACACTGTGAAGTTTTCTCAATTATTGGTATGTATCTTTTTCTACTTTCAGAATTCATTTCCAATAGTTGATGAGGTCACATGGAGTGCTGATAAACTGATAGTTTATCAAATTAGTAATTTTATTCAAAGTATGGGTGATAACTTTAATATTATTATGGATTACTACTTCAATAAATTTCAAGCTATGCATAAGAGATATAAGATTCCACCACAGTTAGTGGAAGATTTTAAGGATGAGTTATATTTTGAAGTGGACACCAATGTGTGTATAATAAGGGCGGTAGAGCATAGAAATAATTGGCTACCCCCAATGGGTTATGAAATGAACATAGATGTAGCTATTGTACAGCTTAAAGGACTTTTGGAGAAGCTTATAGAAAAAACTTCTACTCAATATGGCACCTATGAAGAGATGAAGGATAAAATAAGAATCAGTATATTGATACCAAATGCAATAAGAAAAATGGGTAAAATAATTAGTCATTTAACAGAGAAATTGGGTATTATTGATGTTGATTAAGTTGAGGAAGATGTTGCTGAGCCTTCATCAATAAAGGAGAAAAAAATAAGAATCAAGAAGGAAACCCCTAGTCCTGCTAGTGTAAGAAGTTGTTGGGAAAATGGTACAAAGAATATATTTTCAGTAGGAAATAAAATAATAAAAAAAATTTAATAAATAATATTAAAAATATATATTAAATTTGGGGTGGGGGTTTTGGTTGTCCAACCCGTGACATTGTTGTTGCAGGATAGTAGGTTGCATGATAGTCACTGCTACCATGGCATCAGCGCTGCATAGTAGTAAGGGGTGGGCCCAGATTCCCCCAATAAAGTTTTAAATTATATATATATATATATATATATATATATATATATATATATATATATATATATATATATATATATATATATATATATATATGTATATGTACACACACACACACATATACAATGTTTTAATATATGTTCAAAATTTAATTTAATTTTAATTTATAATTAATTAATATTTATTAATTATAAATTTTGATGTTTAATAATTAAGTTTGTTAAGATTAATATTTATTAATTAATAATTATGTTAATTATTTATGTTATGTAATTATATTGATTTTTTTAGTTATATATTTAATAGATTAAGTTATATAAGGAAAGTTATAAATTAATTTATAGATGTTAATATTATTGATTATTATTTTCTATGAAGATAGTATATAAAGATACATAGAAATCAAAATAGAATATAGCAGTCAACTTATAGTATCAATTTTGTCAATGAATCTAAACCCAACACTTAACTAGATGGCTAAACCATGAACCAAAGTATTGTCCAAAAAGAAATGACATGCTCAGTATATACAAGAGAGAGAAAACAAAAATCCCTACATTACTACAAGGCTAATCCCATTGTCCAACAACATTATTATTGCATTCAACCTTGTCATTTTCAAAGGCACCAAGAGGATGATTAATATCAAGTGGTGGGCAGTCAGCAACATCCTCCCAACCAACATCATCATGTTCTCTTTGCTCTCCGATCTTCTCATTCTCCTTTTGAATGTTGAGGGTTTTTTCCTTGGCAACTTGCAAGAGATTTTCCTACTCCTCTTCATTAAGCATGTCTACATATGTATCAAAGTAGTGTGTAGATTAGATATGCTCTTTATACAAATTCATGGATCCTTTTCAAACCAAGAGAAGAAACCTTTCCTTTGGAGCATCAATAACAACA
The DNA here is from genome assembly GCA_027943335.1 of Chamaecyparis obtusa. Classification (NCBI taxonomy): domain Eukaryota; kingdom Viridiplantae; phylum Streptophyta; class Pinopsida; order Cupressales; family Cupressaceae; genus Chamaecyparis; species Chamaecyparis obtusa. Next base: position 579,904 of record BSBK01003992.1, read on the forward strand.
GAGACTTTTTGCATGATATAAAAATATGAGTTTATGATTAAACTCGGTAGGAATCCTCCTATTTTTGTTGAACACATCCTCATTCCTCTTTCTCTAAAGAAACCAAATTATTTCAATAGAAAGAATTATCCAAAATATATTAATCTCGAGATCAAAAAATTCAAAAAAACCAATGAGAAACTCTTTCTAGGAGGGACCAAGTCCATCATTCCAACAAACAATTATACCAAAACACAAAGACCAGATAGTAAAAACAAAAGAACAATAAAAAAAGAGGTGTTCAAAAGTTTCAGGAAAATTACAAATAGAGCACACAACATGTTCAAGGACAACATAATTGAGGATATGACCAATAGCAAGTCTTTTAAGCAGGAGGAGCCAATGAAAAAAGGCTTTCTTAGGTTCCAAAGGGAAATGCCACATAAAATAAAGAACAAACTATCATCTAGAGACTAGCCAGCTAAAACCCCAAGTTTGGTTAATCCAATTGAAAATACTCACATCATTTTTAAGAAGATTTATAATTTGATTGGTATTGAAACTAAATAAAGAGGAGCTATCCATCAATTTAACTTGCAAAAAAAATTGCCTTATCCAACAATCTTCCTGTTATACACTGAATTTGCACCTCTGATCTCAAGCTCTCATAGTCTTGATAATCCAGTATAACATGGGAATCATCTCAAGGTTGTGGGACCTTTTGCTAACCGAGATGAAACCTCCAAATTCTAGGCTGGTTCCTCTTGGATAATCACCTTGATTTGCTTTTAAACAGGAAAGTAAACTTTTTTTTAGGGAAAGGGATAGAAGGAATGCTTGGAAAGGGAAATAACAGAAAGAAAATCTACCTACTAGGTGATGCACTGAAACTAGGGTTTGGATCTCAGTATAGAGGGATGAAACCAGTGAAAGACTTACGTCTAGTAAATCACAACTTACTAAATAGGCTTGCATAAGTATTTCATAAGAGGGCCTAAAAATTAGACACAACCTATGACCTAAAAGTAGACATTCTCTTCAGCAAGAGGACACAGGAATGAGACAGAATGACAGGGGCTGAAGAATACCCACAATCTCACTCAGATCAGATCAAACATAGTAGTGCACATATAAGCTGAAAGTAAGAGGGATCAGGAACCCTAAGTATCACTGAAAGCATTCATAAACTTCAATCCAATAAGAGATAAGCCAAACAAGGAAGCACAAGGACATAAAAATGTCACAGAATACTTTGCAATATTTGTATTATCAATGAGAATTTACAGGATGTGGAAAACCAGACGGCAGGAAGAAATGCTACAGATAGTTTTCCAAAAAAAGTCTTTCTCTTTTAGAAAAATGTGAATTTTGAGCTCTACAAGCTCCAAAAAAAACATTATATACATGTCTCAACTACACGTAGGTAGGAGTCTCAAAATTAACCAGGGTTAAAGATTTTACAATATAATAATCATCCCTAGCAGTCAAAATCTGATCATAAATACAACTCTACAAATATCTCAATCGATCAGATACTTCTCCTTGCATGCCCATTCTTGTACTGAAATCAACCTGCAGACACAACCTCCTGGATTCAACAACCTTCCTGCACCAAAGGCTCACCATGAATGCACTGATTGGTACCCTGTCAGGACAAGAATCGACCCCTGACGGCTGCTTGGATCTTCTTCATCAACTCTGCAACCTACAACCATCCTGGCGACATCAATTTCTTGAGCTACCCGTGCCTGTAACATTCCGCCAGAAGAAAGCCCACGAAAAATAGTCACACTGCCTTGAAATAGTATTGGTCACATGATCACATGAACTCAAAAAGCCTCATGTGATCATGTGACAAGCCTCTTAGAACCTGTCTCTGCTTCGCACATGTCGACCGGATCCAACACTGGTGAAAACCCCTGCAGAAGACTTCAAATTTGGGCCCCAACGGTTACCAGTTCTTCATTTAAAACTCAGCTATTGATCACATTTTTTCTGGCAAATCGGACGATCTGGATCATCCCCAAAATAGTTGCAAGCCACTATGAAAGTCAAAGTCCACATCACCATTCAAGAGCCAATTAGAAGTGAGCATACCGACATGTCAACATCCATGGAACCATCTCGATCCTTACTACAAACTTAACATTAAGTTAACCCCGAGTTCATTTTCCCTCTTAGTCACCAAGTCGCTTAACCTTTTCCTTTAACCCCGGCCACATCCAGTGACCACATGAAAACTCTCAACCGCGCAACCGTGCATCTGCAAACTAACATTCCAATCAGATGGCAGGCGCAAGATCTCTTTCCACCACCACCAAACTGCAAGTTCTATCAGCGTGGCTAACGGTTTGTCACATGTTCACATAGCCTAAAAAAGGGCTATGTGATCATGCGACAGACCGCTAGCAGTTCTTTGAAAACCATCAACTGGGCCCACCGATGCCACTTGGCATTCTATCATTTGTCCCAATCACTTGGTCATTAACACCTCGGCAACCCTTTGAAAATGGACCCACTGCAACTTCCAGATTCCCATCTAACGGTAGGCGTAAGATCGCATGGCCGAAGAATATACCTTACGCTTTTATGCTAATCGCAGATCTCCTTTCAACTAGGACCCCACTGACACATCAGCCCATCTACAAAAGAGCATCAGACGGTTGTCGCTATACCGCCAGCTTAAAAAGGCATCAACTTTCTTTAGCGGTGTAGCGAAAGCCACAAGATCTTGCCGAGCGTTAACTTTTATAGATGGAGAATGGGCCCGTCGATAGGTGTCATCTTGTCGCATTATCGCAAGGGCAAGGAATATTCCTTGTGAACATGCGACAACCACAAGATTATGAGGAAAGCTAGCCACCGGGCCCTACCAGGTCAAAGTTGCGCACTTTGGGAAATGATGACACCAGAGAAGAAGTTTGAAACACAGAAAGGGTCGAAAACATAGAGGGTTTTCGAGTGCAAGTCGAAAACACAGAGAATTTTTGGACCGAAAGTCAAAAACATTCTTAGCCTTCAGAGAGAAGGTTGAAAACACACTGGGTTTTCGAGCCAAAAGGTAGAAAACACACTAGACTTTTTGACACTAAAAGGTAGAAAACACAGAGGGTTTTCGACACTTTAGCACTTCTTTAAAAAATAGGACCGTGGCCAAAAATGAAGGATAGGGAAGTTTTGGGCAACACTTCCTAGGAAGCATACTCCAATGGTTTTTTGAAACAAAGTGCAAGTTTTCTTCTAAGACATAGGAATGCAAAATTTATTCCTTAACTCCTCCCAAGTGCCCAACTGGTTACTAACCAAAATGTTAGAAATGAGAGATATTCCTTTCTTATTCCACCCTTTAGTAGAGCAACTCTAAGTCAAGGCCAGTAGCTTGTTATTGTGATAGACCCCCCACCAAACTGATCTTTCTGAGACTGAAAAAAGAGGATGGCCATCCAAAACATTCTTGGAATAGAGTAGCCCCCTCACTTGAGTCCAAGCCTTCCACAAGGTGTAAAATATCTTGGAGCCAAACACTTTTATGTCCATATCCTCAAAAATAATATCATAAAATGGCACATTATTGTAGGTTTTACCTTTTTTAATAATAGACTTAGTGATATTTTTTTTGATCAAGATTTTCCAAGATTCATCCCCTGTGATGGCATTAAAAATCTATTTAGATGCTAAGGAAATGTCATGAGTTTTCAAATCCTTAATCCCTAAGCCACCCATATTTATGTTCGTGCAACACCAATCCCACTTCACATAGCCCCTCTTCTTCTTCCCCATTCCATCTGACCACAAAAAGTCTCTAAGAATCTTCTCAAGATGATTAGACTGATATTTGGCAAAGATTCAAGAGGAGTAGTAAATAGAATGAGAGTATAGCACTTTTTGGACTACTTGGACCCTACCAGCCAAGGATAGTTGATGAGTCTGCCACTTCAAATGTTTCTTTTCAATCTTACTAAGAATCCAGTCCCACATTTCCTTGGTTGAGGGTTCAATAAAGAAGGTAATTCCCAAGTATCTATTAATAGTACTAGGACCACTCTGTTGGAAAAATGGTTAGCGATCCCCTTGGGATTTGTGAAATGGCTTAATTTCCTCATGTGTCTTCTATAAGTCTAGTGTTCGTATCAGGCATTAATAGGTTGATATTTTGGTGCAACAGTAACCACTACTTGTAACAAGTGGTATCATAGCTTGGTCACATCTTCGAATCCCCTTGAGTAACATTAAGGGGGATATTGTTGTAAAAATGGTCAACGTTCCCCTCAGCATTTGTGACATGGGTTAACCACCTCTTGTGTCTTCTATAAGTCTAGTGGTTGTATTGAGCATGAATAGGTTGATCTTTTGGTGCAACAATAACCACTACTTGTAACACACTCCACATCAATCCTCTCTATATAACCCAAGAAGGTTCCTCCACCCTCCATCCAATTACAATGGACTTATGGGGAGCCTCATTAGATCATGAAGCCAAATAGAAGAATTGAAGACTATTCAAGGCATTATTAAAGTTTTGGTCTGATAATTCAAGGAATAGTAAAGTTTCATCTACAAACTAAGCATTAATCAGCTTATCTTGATTTGGAAAGGTAATATCTCTCACAAAGGGGCCCAAATCAGAAGATCTAAGATTAATATATAGCATCGGTAACTAGCACAAATAGACTTGGGGCAATGCGGCAACCCTACCTAATAAATCTTTTGAAATGAATAGGACTAGATAAAGCAACATTGATATCAATCATAGTAGAAGCATCTTTAAATAGGATGGAGAACCATTTACAAAAGTAGCGAGGAAAACCAAAGGCCTTCAGAATAAAGGTAATCTTTAAGAAACCCCCCTTCAAAAAAGGTGTAAAAAATTGATGAAATTTGTAAAATTATAAAGGAAAATATTAATAATCTCAATTGGAGAATCATTCATGGTTCTTGAAACTAAGTGAAAAATCTTGGCGAATTGTGTTTTTTTTCAAAACTAACAAAATATATATTAGTGAATAAAAAAAAATATTTACAGTATAACATTAATTTTGTGGGCAAATTATGAGTCAAAACATCAAAAGACTTAGACAATAATATTATCTTCAAAACATTGGACTTAGACAATAATATTATCTTCCAAGCAGTCAGGTGTAGCTTCACAAGGTTAGGCCCATGGTTAAAGAGAAAGTTCACAAAGTTACACACATGGTTAAGATAGTGGTTGATGTGACTTCGATAGTTAAAATCATGGCTAGGATATGAGGGTTTCAAGGTTACACTGGTAGTCTGCGTAACTTCAAATGAGGAAAGGTATGTCGAAGACTAATGAAGAGTATCCATGTGGCTATACCAGATAAAATAAATATAGATACAAATTTAATGTGTATGTCAAGTTGAAGTGTGTATGTCAATACATATTTAATGATAAATCATTGTTGGGATATCACAGAAGTGTTGGATGTGTGATCTATGATTAGGGACATTAATGAGACTTAACGGTTTTAAATTATTCACTAGTACATAATCCAGGCTAAGATTTTGATTAGACATTAAAAAGAATAATTTGTACAGGATATGTTCTATGATTCATTAACATTCATTATTTTTATTTTATGAGGCAAGCCACCTTACATAAAACATGTTAGAAACTACAATTGAAACAATTGTTGTATTGTCATTGATGTCAAACATTAATCGGTAAGATATTTGCTACTTAGGAAAGTACTATATCTATTTGAGTGTTGCTAAGGGGATAGGCAAGGTTGGTAACAATAGCACCTAAGGAAAGGTTGAGTTATCTTGATACTACAAAGTGTACTTGACTATGTTGCACAATGATGAGACAATGTATTGTTTATACTAGTAAGACTGAACACTAAACTAGTAGGCTTGACCGAGCAAAAATGGAGAAATCATGTTTAAGCTGAGTAATGTTAGTGTCAACAAAGTCAATGTATGCTGAGCAAAATTCTAGTGTCAACTTTACAACAGTTAATTGTTGAGGAAGACAGTGTAAGCCGAGGACATATTTCTAGTAATGACCGAGCTTTCTACATGAAGACCGAGTAGTTGATCACAGTATTGACTGAGCATCAGCAATTTTATATTTGAAGAGAATTTAGTTTTGGAGCCGATATTGTTAAATTCTTGGATTATGTAAAATGTGTTGACTTTATTTATTGATTGTTTGAAAGCATTAAATACACTATAAAACATTTTATTGTAAATCTTTAAGAGATTTGAGATGATTCTAGAAAAGGAGCTGAAGAACATGAAGCAAGTAGATTCAATGAATCTGACCTAACCCTAAGATCTATGAATGAGATTGAGCGGCATAAGATGAGTTAACCTAATTGAGGAAATTATAAAGGGAACCTGAGCATTTGGATATGCAAGTGCATGGGTGAACATAGAATGCTGGAAGATAAGTAAAGTTTTATTGATTGAATAAGAAGAAAAGGCTAAAGGAGAATTGTGGTGATTGCTTGAAGAAAAATTTCGAGCAGATCAAAGATGGAGATGGAAAAGTTTCAAAGTTAGTAAACTAGCATTAGTGTATGGAATCAGATCTGATATTTGCAAAGTGAGTTGTATATTTTTCAGATAAATATTGCTACTACTTTCTAACCATTGTAACAGTCAAAATCCTTTGAACAAGGTTGCATTCTAATGGAGTGTATGTAAGTCCTATGACAAGGCTCACTTTTAACAAGGTGATTGAAATCCTTTAACTAGGTCACACCTGACAGTGTGTATTGTAACCTTTGACAGGGTTGGCTTTTTATCGAGTTCACTTCAAAAGAGTGAAAATAATAGTAGCATGTTACACAGTGGTTTTTCTCAAATTAGGTTTCCACTATAAATCCTAGTGTTAATACTTGTGTGAATGTTTTGGTTTGAACATTTCTATGTTTTACAAGTTAAGTTACAGGTGGGTAGTGGACTGCATTGTTATATGTTTCTATTATTGAATCAATGATGATTGAGTTTATTTTGGTTATTGGATTTGATTTAAGGAAAAAAATTTGAGATTTTTTTATACATCAGGACCTGAGAACAACTGATTCACCCCCCCCCCCCCCCCTCTCTATTGTTCTAAATCATATTAACAATTGGTAGCAAAGCTTTTTTGCTTATTATTAGTGTTCACAAAAATCAAGTTTAAAGGGGCTTGAAGCAAATGATCAGGATGTATAAGAAGGAGGTACCAAAGCTTAATAAGGAAAACTTCCTTGCATGGCAAAGCTTGATAAAGTTGCATCTGGATGATATTGGTGACTCTACAAAGTACTACATTGAGAATAGCAATGTCTCATCTATCGCACCTTTGACTGCCAAAGAAATGAGAGCTAAGCAAGAACATAATCAGGCAATGCTGGAAATTGCATTTGCCCTAAGCTATCTAGAATTTGAGGACATTAAGGATTGCACAACTGCTAAGGATATGTGAATTCTATTAGAGGAGCAAATGGGGCTATTGATGATGAAACTATAATTGGGAAAGTACTAAGAACTCCATGTCCTATATATGCTATTAAGATCTCAGCTATTCAGGAATCTAGATGCAACTCTGCTAATGTGCTTACTTTGGAAAGTTTGGTTGGTAAGCTGACTACTTTTGAACTCTCTAACTATGATAATTTCACTGTTGGAAGAATTAGAAATGTTGAATCTGCTTTCAAGTCACAACTAGTTCTAAACAAGCCAAAGAAAGAAAAAGAAAGATGCATCAGTGAAAGTGAACGTGAAAGTGACAGTGACACTTCTGATGAAGAACTAGAAGATCTAGAATCTCTTATGGCTAGAAGACTGAGAAGAGGAAAAGGAAAGTATAAAGGTAAACTCCCTATTATATGTTTTGCATGTAATAAAGTTGGTCATATAGTTGCTAGATGTCCTGACAGGAAGGATAAAGATGATGAAGGAAAAAGCAAATACAAAGATAGAAGAAATGACAGAAGCTACCGATGGAACAAAGACTACAAAGGAAAAGGTAAGAAATCTTGTTACATTGGTGAAAAAAAAACTAACACCGATAGTGATGATTTTGAAATTGAGGTAGTCTATGTTGCAATGAAAGATGAATCTGATGAGGATGAGAAAACTGCATTGATATCCTATGTGAACAAGAATGATAAATGGATTATTGATAGTGGTTCTTCACATCACATAACTGGTGACAAAAATAAGTTTGAGACCCTACATCATTACAGAGGTAAAAGTGTAAAATTTGGTAATGATGCACCATATCCTATTAGAGGAAAAGGTTTGATTAAACTGACTAATAAGATATCTTGTGAAAATTCATATTGGGTTGAAGGTCTTAATTATAATTTGTTAAGTGTTGCTCATCTTAACAAAACTAGTTACCAAGTGGAATTTCATCACAAGCAAGCTAAAATATTTAATGCTACTGGAGAACTAATTGGAAGTGGAGATCAGACTAGAGGTAATTTGTTCTATCTTGACCTATCTGAAGAAACAAGTTTAATTGCACAACTTGATGATATTTGGTTATGGCATAAAAGGCTATGTCATGTTAACTTTGACAACCTGGTAGAGATAAGTAAGAAGAAAAAGGTAAGAGGTCTACCTAGATTGAAGAAACCTAAGAATGTGATGTGCAAGGAATGCTAGTTAGGAAAAATGACAAAGTCAAGTTTCAAGAGAAAATCCTTTACTTCTAAAAACATTTTAGATTTGGTTCATACTGACCTTTGTGGACCTATGGGTGTACAAAGTTACTGTGGTGCTAGATACTTTATCTTATTTGTTGATGATCATACTAGGATGATGCATGTAATGTTTCTAAAAGAAAAATCTGAAGCTTTTCAATTCTTTAAGTGGTATTTGGATAAAGTTGAGAAGGAGACAGGTAGGAACATGAAATGTCTTAGATCTGACCAAGGTGGAGAATTTACATCAAATAAATTTAATCTATTTTGCAATGATAGAGGAATTAAAAGACAGATGTCTGCACCTAGAACACCTCCACATAATGGTATAGCAGAAAGGAGAAACAGATCTATCTTGGATTATGCAAGGACATTGTTGATTGAAAAGAATGTGGTACAGAAATACTAGAAAGAAGCTATAAGCACTGTTGTCTACACTCTTAACCGAGTACAGACCAAGAAAGGTACAAATCTGACACCTTATGAATTATGGCATGGGCATGCACCGAGTGTTAAATACTTTAGAATTTTTGGAAGTAAGTGCTATATATTAAAAGACACTAGGAATGGAAAGTTTGATGCTAAGAGTGATGAAGGCATATTCCTAGGGTATTCCATAAAAATTAAAGCTTATAAGTGTTTGAACTCTAACACTAACAAAATTGTGGAAAGTGTGAATGTCAAAATTGATGAGTATGCAGAAAGAAATGAAGCTGATAGCAAAAGAGAACCAGAAGATTATAGATTTTTTGTGTACATTGAGGAAGAAGAAGAGGCAAGTAACAGACTTGCACCTGATGCCGAGTCTCGGGTAAGTAATGTCAAGCAAGAAATAGATGTTGTCGAGCATCAAGAAAATAGTGCTAAAAGAGAACAAGAACATACTGAGCTACAATAAAATGTTGCTAAGTATTAGGAAGAGGTTGTCGAGCATTCAGAAGTTGAATCTGACAATCTTGTTGAGGAACATGATGAAATAGAGGAGAGAGGAGCTGAACTTGTTTTGGAAAAATATGTAAGAAGACATCACAAGCATGAACAGATAATTGGAGACAAAAATACTGGAATTCAGACCAAAAGTAAGACTAAGGATCCAACATGCCTACTGTGTGAATTTGAAACCAAGTCAACTAGAGAGGCATTAGAGAATGAAGACTGGATACAAGAAATGAATGAAGATATTGACCAGATTAAGAAGAATGATACTTGGGACTCTGGTGCCGAGACCTGAAAGCAAAAATGTTATAGGAACAAAGTGGGTGTTTCAGAATAAGATGAATGAAAATGGTGAAATCACTAGGAACAAAGCTAGGCTGGTATGCAAAGGCCACACATAAGAAGAAGGAATAGATTATGGGGAGACATTTTCCCCTATAACTAGATTGGAAGGAGTAAGAACTCTGCTTGCATATGCTACTTATAAAGATTTCAAGGTATATCAAATGGATGTCAAGTCTGCATTTTTTAATAGTATACTAGAAGAAGAAGTTTACATAGAATAGCCAGAAGGTTTTATTGATCCAAACATAAGACACATGGTGTGCAAACTGAACAAAGCACTATATGGATTGAAACAAGCTCCCAGAGCATGGTATGAGAGGTTGGACAACTACTTGATACAGATTGGATTTTCAAGAACAAATGACACAAGTAATCTGTACATGAAAGATGAAGAAGGTAAAGGTATCCTATTAACAAAAAATTTTGTGGATGACATTATTTTTGGTGGACAAGATGCATTGTGCAAAAGATTTTCAAATGAAATGCAAACTAAATTTGAAATGATTATGTTTGGTGAGATCAAATTCTTTGTTGGTTTACAAGTATATCAGAGGAAGAATGGAATTTTCATTACACATTCTAAGTATGTTAATGAAATACTGAAAACTTTTGGGATGGAAGATGCTAAACTAGTGGGAACTCCTATGGTTATTGGACAAAAGTTATCTAAGAATGATGATGCTGTAGAAGTGAATCAGACTTTGTACAGATCCATGATTGGAAAATTACAGTATGCTGTACAAAGTAGACCAGATATTGCACTAGCTATTGGGATTGTGGCAAGATTCTCTGTCAATCCTAAGGAAACACACATGATGGTTGTGAAAAGAATTATGACATACTTGAAAGGAACTACTGACTATGGTCTATATTATAAGAAGGATGAAAAATTTAAACTCAAAGTTTATACAGATGTTGATTGGGTAGGAAATGTAGATGACAGAAAGAGTACTAGTGGAGGAGCTTTATTTCTTGGACAGAGATTAGTCTCCTGGACAAGCAACAAACAAAATTGTATTTCCCAATCTACTGTCGAGGCTGAGTATGTTGCTGCTGCAGTAAACTGTTCAAACTTGGTATGGATAAAACAATTGTTGATAGGCATGAAAGAAGAAATCACTGAACCTATTGTTATTTTCTATGACAACACAAGTGCTATCAATATTTCTAAGAATCCAATGATGCACACTAAGACCAAGCACATCGCAATCAAGTATCACTACTTGAGAGAATTAGTACAAGCTAAAGAAGTCCGAATGGAATATGTGAATACAAAAGAACAATTAGCAGACATATTCACTAAAGCTTTACCCAGAGAAGCTCATGAGTATTTGAGAAGTCAATTAGGGGTTCTTCCCCTAACTGAGGCTGCCTAGACAAGCTAGGAGCACTACATCAAATGTGCTATAGTAGAATATTTGACAATTTGATGTAGAAGATTATCACACTTTAGGGCTGGCCTAGAGTTGTGAAAAGGAGCAAAGACAAGGAATCAGTCATAAGCAAGATAACAGAGGGAGAAACACTGAGCTACACAAATATTATCTACATCTAATGGATGTATGTTTTAGTTGCTACTTTGGCATTTTTTTCAAAGAGGGAGATGAACTAATATGATAACACATGGCACTGAAGCTAAGGATGATGAACTGAAATGAAGGATCATGATAGAGAGAGATCTGAATACTTCTGACGGTCATAGAAGTGAGGCTTATAGGATTCTGAATTAGAATGAAGCTAAGGATATTATAAATGATTCTCTGATGAACAGATAATTTTTTGGATTGGTTGGTAATCCATGTGTTATTCAGATGACATCATATGGTGTTGCCATCAATGCCAAAGAGGGAGATTATTGGAAACTGCAATTGAAACAATTGTTGTATTGTCATTGATGTCAAACCTTAACTGGTAAGACTGTTGCTACTTAGGAAAGTACTATATCTATTTGAGTGTTGCTAAGGGGATAGGCAAGGTTGGTAACAATAGAACCTAAGGAAAGGTTGAGTTATCTTGATACTACAAAGTGTACTTGACTATGTTGCAGAATGATGAGACAATGTATTGTTTATACTAGTAAGACTGAAGACTAAACTAGTAGGCTTGACCAAGAAAAAATGGAGAAATCATGTTTAAGCTAAGTAATGTTAGTGTTGACCGAGTCAATGTATGCCGAGCAAAATTCTAGTGTCGACCGAACAATAATTAATTGCCGAGGAAGACAGTGTAAGCTGACGAAATATTTTTAGTTATGACCGAGCTTTCTACATGAAGACCGAGTAGTTGATCACAGTATTGACCGAGCATCAAAAATTTTATATTTGAAGAGAATTTAGTTTTGGAGCCAACATTGTTGAATTCTTGGATTATGTAAAATGTGTTGACTTTATTTATTGATTGTTTGAAAGCATTAAATACATTATAAAATGTTTTATTGTAAATCTTTAAGAGATTTGAGATGATTCTAGAAAAGGAGCCGAAGAACATGAAGTGGGTAGATTCAATGAATCTGACCTAACCCTAAGATCTATGAATGAGATTGAGCAGCATAAGATGAGTTAACCTAATTGAGGAAAGTATAAAGGGAACCTGAGCATTTGGGTATGCAAGTGCATGGGTGAAAAGAGAATGCTGGAAGATCAGTAAAGTTTTATTGACTGAATAAGTAGAAAAGGCTGAAGGAGAATTGTGGTGATTGCTTGAAGAAAAGTTCCAAGCAGATCAGAGATGGAGATGGCAAAGTTTCAAAGTCAGTAAACTAGCATTAGTGTACAGAATCAAATCTGATATTTGCAAATTGAGTTGTATATTTTTTAGATAAATATTGTTGCTACTTTCTAACCATTGTAACAGTCAAAATCCTTTTAATAGAGGTTGACCTAACAGTCATATGTTAAGTCCTTTGAACAATTTTGCATTCTAATGGAGTGTATGTAAGTCCTATGACAAGACTCACTTTTAACAGGCTGATTGAAATCGTTTAACTGGGTCACACTTGACAATGTGTATTGTAACCTTTGATAGGGTTGGCTTTTTACCAAGCTCACTTCAGAAGAGTGAAAATAATAATAGCATGTTACAAAGTGGTTTTTCCAAAATTGGGTTTCCACTATAAATCCTAGTGTTAATACTTATGTGAATGTTTTGGTTTGAACATTTTTGTGTTTTACAAGTTAAGTTACAGCTGGGTAGTGAACTGCATTGTTATATGTTTCTATTATTGAGTCAGTGATGAATGAGTTTATTTTGGTTATTGGATCTAATTTAAGGAAAAAAAATTGAGATTGTTTTATACATTAGGACCTAAGAACAACTGATTCACCCCCCCCCCCCCTCTCTATTGTTCTAAATCATATTAACAAAAGATTCCTTCAAAATTTAATGCAGCTACCAAGTTTGTGATTAATTTCTTTATATACTCTTAGTAGTGGAATAGTAGAACACTTAACAATCGCTTTCTAAATTTCTAATATTGGATGACAGAATGGGTCTTCCAATAGTTGAGGGATCACCAAATGAGAACCTAGAACCTGTTATCCAGCCAAATTTGGATATTGATGAGGAGATTCAGTAGGATGTACTGAGTCATCTTATGTATGTAGCATGGGATCATGCTACTAGTTACGTTGGATACCAAAGTGGCATGTTCAAACCCGAAGTAGAACTGAACAAGGTGGAGATGCACACTATTTTTTAGGATTATGGCTTCAACCATGAGGGGTTCCAAGATGAGATGATTTGGTTACTTATTGGTCTTTGCATCGATTAATTGCCATAATGAAATAATCTTTTTTTTCTTTCTAGATACTATTATATTATAACAAATTATAATTACTATTAGGATATGTAGACAGTAGGACTAGGATTTTCCTCTGGAAGGATCATTTTTATTACTTGTAATTTGTAAATACAAATATACTTTTGATTTTGGAAATGGTTATAAGCTTGTCACTTCCCTTTCCAAGGAAGCCACAACAATTTAGTATAGTAGAAAACCCTAAATGTGTCATTTTAGAAATTAATACATATGAGAAGACCCTTTTTCAAAAGCTATTATATGTGTTATTTGCTTATACTTCAAATTTCAATACAGTAACATGTTAAATGAATCGTGAACAATAGTTTTGTAAATTGTAAATGTAAATTGTAATTATTAATGAGTCAAGATTTAATAAGTACAATATATGAACTTGAAGTATATGTGATTTTGTATAAAATTATAAATACTTATTAACTAAATGTTAAATCACTTCACTGACTCAATGAGAAGTCTCGTGCTTCTGAATCCCACATGGAAATTTGGAACCTAGCTCCTGATTCCTGAAATTGACTAGCAATAAGTAACATATAACATGTTCCTTGGACCTCTTCATTTTGACTCGAGTATTCAAAATTAAATAACTCTTCATCTTCATTCTGAGTCTGGGATTGAGTCCAAGATCCATCATTTTTCTCAAAACTAGCAGTAGTACCACCATGTTTTGAACTGCTACAAAGCCCTCATCTTTAGACTTTGATCGTAAACAATGCTCCAAAGTTACACATAATTGTTTTGTAACTTCTCAATGGTTAAGTTGTTATGATGGTGATGGGTTTTGAGGTCCTGACTAACAGTGTGTGTAGCTTCAGAAGGTGTTGAAAAGTGAGAGTAAGTTGCATGCCACGTGGAAAGTACCAAAGAATGGAATGTGTCCACTATCAAGTTCAATGGTCAAAATTAATATTTGTTAGGAACAGTTCCAAAGCTCTAATAGTAATGTTCAAGCAGTTTGCAGAGCTTCACTAGGGTTTCTTGACTGTTTGTGATGGTGGTTACAAAGTACAAGAATAAGAAGGTTATGTGGTTCATGTCAAGATGTGTTATAACATCTCAAGGTTTATTTCCCCTAGTCAGTTTAACAATCCCAAAATCCTGAAAAGGTGTTGTGTGACTTCACAAGTGTCAAAGTTTTACGATTTCAAATTGAAAAGGCCAAGGCCCTTGATTTGCAAGTAGCGAAGTTGAGATAGGGTTAAATGAACTATTAGCATAACTTAAGAACCTGACCAATTTAATTTTGAAATAGCAGGAGCCTTTTACAACAAGGAAAAAGGATAAGTTGTGGGGACTTAATGGATAAAAGAATGACAAGTCAAATATTTTCTTTTCGATCACCGCCAAATCTAAGTTGGAAGTGACAGTTGACACTTTTATGAAAAAGGTAATTTCATGTGTGTGCTCTTAATCAGATTTTAATAGAGTAGGTGGTGAGTTTCTTATTAAAGATAATTCACAAAGCATCCATAATTTTTAGAGTCAAAGAAAAATAGAGAGTTGAAACCTTAAAGTGTAGAAAAGGAGCTTAGAATTTAGTATACATAAAGATGGCAGAACAAGGATCTCATGAGGTTGTTGAAGTACCAACAAAGAGTCTGCATTCAAGAAAAAAAAAGGCCAAACATATACGCTGAAGAATGGATGAAACTGTTTCCTAGAACCTCAAATTTGTAATCATCTAACACTTATGAATGGATGGACCCTTATGCATACTGTAGGGATGTTGTCTACCCAAACACAACTAGGTATGAGCTCTTCATGTATTTCTATAACAATAGATTGAGAGGCCCTCTTGATTCAAACCCATGGGATAGGAACTTGGGAAATTTGATAGTAGCTAAGGTATTTGTGGATGTAGACTTGATGAAAGTGCTAATTGAAGCATACAATCTAGTGACACAAGCTTTCCACAAGGAGGACAAGCCTATACTTTGCATGTTAGATAGAGAGAATTTTATTCAAGCTTTCAACCTTCAGGGACCTATGAGCATGGATATTGACCTAGCAAAAGAGGAAGTCATGTTTAATAGATAGAAAAGCTACTACACTGGAAGGGTTATGACGCAACATATTCCTAGAGCAAAGAAAGAGGTGGGGTTATTGCCAAAGAAGGTTGCAAATTCATTTGATATTGAACTTTTCTTTCCCTATTTCTAGAATACCATCTACGGTCTACATAAAGTTATTGGAGTAGATGGAGGTTTGACTATGACTCCTAACATTTATGTCATGGCTACAAATGTTCATGACCTATAGACCAAAAAGGAGTTTGATTATGTGGGGCAAATAATCAATGTAATGCACATTGAGTTGATGAATGCAAAGACTGATTTGAAAATCTTCAAGTTCAATCACTACTCCATGGTGATGCACCTGATCCTTTATTACAATATAGGCTACATCAACCCAAAGTTCATCAATGAGATCAAGAATGCAGGAGTAACTATTCCCCTTCAGCTCTAGACCAGGTTCTAGGATAGAAGTTACAATTTCTCTAATTCCATTATTTTTTATATTAATTTTGTGTCTCCAATAATGAACATGTTAGGTATTATGAGGGATAGATTTCCTTTAATTATTATAAAATTTCTTAGACCTGGTGTATTTTAAATTGACAATGAAATTCAACACAATTGGGGTGATATGTTCATTTTTAAGAATTTGTTTATTATGAGAGTGTATGATTTCCCTCAACCTCCACACATACTACCAAAATATATCCCAAAAAGATTAGGAATAATAGAATTCCTATGGCATATTATCATGAAAGATAGAGAACACTTAGGCCCTAAAAGACATAAGGGAACCTTTCTGCCAAGGAGGTTCCAAATAGGGGATTTATCTATAGGTAAAGATGTTGTGGACCATATCCATGAATTCCTGGGATAATTTAGATTGCCCTCTTCTAATGCAGGGATGTATGACCCTGAAGGCTTCATTAGAGGAGCATTGAGAGAAATGAGGAATCCAAATCAGCCTATGGCAAATGAGGATATTATTAGAAATGTGCTTAATCAAGATATCTATGATGAGAGAAGCCTTAAATGGAAAAATATTGTAAGGGTAGAGGTGGATTTGAAAAAGGCAGACCCTACCTTCACCATTTTCTTTCTTGATGTCTTACACATGCTAATAATTGACAAGTGTTTAGAGAGTCACAAAGATATTATGTCTAAATTTCCAAACATCCCTGAGGAGAAGGAGGAGGATAGAATAAACCCTGAGGAATTTGAACTTGATGTGGTGTTTATGTGATAGGATTCTTGGTTCTTCAATTAGGAGTCAACTTGTCTCACTCTCAAGTCCTCTTCAATAGACCTTTTGATGGAATTATCCAACCCTAATCCCAAGAGAAATTCACTATGATCTTTACCCTCCTAACCAAGATCCACCCTATCAACAAAGTGTTTCAATACTCACTGAATTCCACATAGTGTTTTCTAGCCACCTATGCCAACATGCTCACCATGGATTTCAGGGTTTAATTTCAATGTCGTTAGGTCATATAGTAAGTGTCTTGAAGGTTTGGAACCCTTCTTCAATCTCCTTCCCATCGAGTTCCTAAAATCTAGGAAATAGGCCTAATTGCCCCTTGTAGCCCTGTTCAGCTACAAAATAGGGATTTCTCCAATATTTTTCTTAAAGACCCCCCAAAACTAATTTAGGATCTAGATACCCTTTTCATAATTACAAGATATTTCTAAGGTGATGGTTCTTCAAGTCCTCCATACAGTACCTCCATACTCTTAGGGACTTAGTCCTTTAAAATAGGGCTAATTGCTCTCAATTCTGGTTTTGTCTTCTTGGACAGATGAAATCATGCCACCAAGTGCCACCATTTCTTGGAGTGTTGTATCTTTATATTTTCAACATATTCCAACTCTTGGATTTTTTCTACCAATCCAACCCTTCAATTTTTAATCTATGGTCCTCTTTTTCCCTAGCTGGGCTATTACCAAGCTTACCTAGGGAAAGAGCTCAAAATTATTTCCTACCACTTTTTCTACTAAACTAAAAATAAAAAATATGTTCATTTATCCCTCTTGCATTCCAACTAGGCCCATTTTGTTTCCCATGGTTCTAAGAAGATCAAGAGGCCATTTTACTATGTACAGTCTAGACTAGACCAATGAACCACAAACTTAAAGAAAATTTACAAGAAGCTATGAAATGAAAACTTCCTTACAAATTATTCACACAAAAAATTATTAGATCATTATAATAAACTAATTACATTGGAAAATATAATAACACTATGCCATTTAAAAAGCTATTCAATCCAAAATGAGTTGAATTGTCATAGTGACTGGCTATAGTAACACTGTCTATATAAAATTAATACAAAACTCATCCAACCTAATGAATTTTCCATGGATGTGCTTAAATAGCTTCCTCCTCCTGGGATCAACCACCCTAACATACCCATTCTACCATTTAGGTCAAAATCCTCTTTGTGGACAAAGTTGTCAAGCAACTTTTCAAAAATTGCAAAATTGCAAAGTTGCCATGAGCAATTTTTTCTAAACTCTTAACCAAATTGACTTGGATTATTTTTTCCACCATGGCCAACTCACCTAAACCCTAACTTTACTTTTAAATACTTAAAACACTTCAAATTTAACCTCCTAAGGATCTAGAGGGTTCATTCCACCATTTGACTCTTGTTTCCTCTAAGACTTTACAAGGAGTGGATTGAACAAACAAACCTCCAATTCTTAACCTAACAACCCTAATCACTTTAAAACTTTCCTAATCTTTCCTAATCAACCTAAATAACTAAGAAAGAAATACAAACAAAAACTAGGAAGGGATTTTCATCCTAGGTGCTCTTGCACCTTTATGGTAGAACCAAAACAAGTTGAGCCATCCACATTTGAATAGGGGCCAGCAAAGAAACAAAAGTTGATGAATGTACTAGAAAAGACAAGGCAAAAGGCACTACAAATATTGCCAGGTACTAGCCATTACTTTGATGACATAAGACATGGAAATTACAGAGGTCTGTGATGTTGGGGTCCAAATTTAGTATGAGGGGGGCTTAGCTCTAGAACTTGCAACAGGAAAGCTAATAATGAACGTTGATCAAGCTACTGATACTAGAATTTTTGAGAAGGAGACTTTGAAGGAGACATAGTAAATATTTTAAAAGGTAAGTCTTAATTCATTCATAGTACTTGCATTTCTTTGTAGGGGAAAGAACATCATTGTTCTAATGCCTTGTTTGTACTAACCCCATTATTTAATTCTTCGGGCCCATATTTGAAATCATTTGATAGGATAATTTTACTAATGGAAAAGAAGTTGGATTTACCTGACAAAATAATTGATGTTAAGGAAATGTTGTTATTAGTAAATGATTTTTATGCATTTTTCACTAGCAAGTTACAAAACATTCAGGCAAAGCTAAAGGTTTTTTTTGAAGATTCTGAAGAATATATCCCTAGTATTGTGGACACGGATGGACACTTGAAGGGCTGGCAAGAGTGGGTTGATTCTTTCAACCAAATTTTGGATGCTAGCAAGGTGGCTTCTTATTTTGTTGGTGATGCTGACATTTCAAATTTTTATGAAGTTGTGGATGAATTTTACAAGTAGGAGATTGACATGAATAAATTTCTTTCTGAATCTCGAGCCATAGAAGATGCCAAGTGGAACAAATACCTTGAAGACTTGGATATAGTTAGAGTGACAACTTGACCATCAAAGAGGGAAATTATGGTGTGGAAAACCATTAGAGAGATTCAAGACTTGCCACATGGAAGTAGTTGAGATAGTTCTAGTATTAGATGAAGAGCCAATAGAGGGAGGTCAGTTAATTCAAATAGGGTATCTTATCTTTGTGGTTCACTTGTTGTGTATACACCTTCAGTACAAACCAAGACTGATTCTACGAATATGGGCTGCCAGCTATGCTTTTATAACTATTTCCAAACTTGTTGGCTAAAGTTATATTTTCTTTTTTGATAGTAGAAGTCTTTGATACTATGATCGTTGATGTATAAATTTCAAGGAAGTTAATACAAGGATGCAACATAAATCTTTTTCTCTAAATCTTGTCTCCTTTTGTGACATTTTGTAATTGTTTGTGCCTTATGAAAAAAGAGCTCAAGATCACAATAAAATTTGTTTAAAATTGTATGTATAATGTCATATTAATTATTATGATTTGATTTTTCCTTTGATTCAAGGAATTAAGTAAATTCTTACTATAATTTCACAAAATTATAAAGTATTAGGAAATTACGAATGAGTATGACAATTTCTAGGAAATTAGGAAGTTATGTCTAGATTTACATAACTTCACAAAAGGTAAAGCTTTGACCACTAAAAATGTTCTGAAGTTATGCCTGGTTGTTTTGTATTTTCTCAATGGTTAAGTGGTTATCATGGTGATGGGTTCTAAGGTCCCGACTAATAGCGTGCATAACTTCGGAAGGTGTTCAAAAGTGAGAGTAAGTTGCATGCCATGTGGAAGTGCCCAAGAATGGAGTGAGTCAACATTCGGATTAATATTTATCAAGAATAATTCTGAAGCTACGATAGTAATTTTAAAGTGGTTTGTGAAGCTTCATGAGGGTTTATTGGCCATGAGTGTTGGAGGTTACGAAGTTGTGATGAAGCATCTGGTGGTTAGGCGTAACTTCAAAAAGGTTAACAAGTTACAATATTAAACAGTTCAGAGGTTATGAAAGGCTTTGTGCAGGACTTTGCAAGGTTATATCTAAGTGTTTGTTACATAGTTCCACTCTTGTAAAGATGTTAAGAAGATCATCTGTGTAACTTTGGAAGGGTTCCAAAGGCCCTTGATTTGCATGTAGCAAAGTTGAGACAAGGTTAGATGAACTGTTACATAACTTCAAAACCAGGCCAGCTTAAGTTTTGAAATAGCATGAGACATTTACACTTTACAGTGAGGAAAAAGGACATTATATGATTATACTTCAAATTTCAATACAATAACATGAACATTATACATTATACTTCAAATTACAAAAATCATGAACAATACTTTTGTAAATTCTAAATGTAATATGAGTTAAGAATCAAGTCCAAGAAGTACAGTATACAATGTATAAATACCTATTAACTAAATGCTAAATCACTTCACTAACTCAGTGAGTAGTATGATGCTTCTATATCCTACTAGAATCCAACTCCTAAAATTGACTAGTAGCAAGAGGTTCCTCTTCATTCTAAGTTGGGTATTCAAAATCAAAAAATTCTTTATCTTCATTCTGAGTCTAGGACCAAGATCCATTGTTTATCTAAAAAATGGCAGTAGCACCACTAGGTTTTGAAGTGTTGCAAAGCCCTCATCTTGCACACATGAAATTAAAAATTACCAATACCCTATCATAAGGAAAATCTCTAACATTGTATTGAGTTACAAACAACCTCAAGAAAGTTTCCAAATTTTTGTCTAGTTTGTTTCTGATCTTTGATTTCAAAAACCCCAATGCACTGAAAACTCTTTCATCTTTCATAGACCCCAATATCATTGTTTGACATAAACAACAAGTTTGAAATATTCTTATATTGAATCACACAATAATTCACTCTTCTCTATCATTTTCCAAAGCCTGGTTATTGCACCAAGTTCAAATGGATTCTCCAAGTTTTTCAACTGTAATTTCATACATGATGCAAATTTTCTATGTTGTTTTTAAAGATTAGTTGAATCTTAAATTCCTTCAATTGGTTGTCCATTGTAATCTGCATGTTTTGAAAACTCTTTGATCAATTCATCATTTTTTTTATGAAAGATATGTGCATCACTTTGTTTATCTCTGACATTTTTCCAAAAATGAGGAAACACACAACTCATGGCTTCAAGAATTTCTTCTCGAGGGAATCTTTCACAAATCTCAGTTGAAAGTTGGTAGGAAATTGACTTCAAATTATCACTAACAAAGTTAAAAATCTTGTCAAAATTGACATTTTTACTGGAAGTAGTGTGCCTCGCTTTCCCATCTTAGATTGGTGCATTGGTATTTCATATCCTCTCACAAACACACATAAATCATTTTTTGCATTAAATTGTAAAAAAATCTTAGCATGATTCAAATCTATAATTATTTGTCACCTAAAAAAATGTGGGCTTTGAAGTGTTGTCATATCTGAGTCCAGATCATCTAGGGAAATGCATGTCATTCTACGTAAATTGTTATACTCATGGATATACATAGTTCTATCTTGGGATTTCTTAAAAAGTTTTTTCATTAAATCCAGCATGGGGAGAAGACTAGCTAAAGTTAATAGAGTCTCTATATCACTTAACTTATGTAACAAATCAAGAGCTTTGTCTACTCTGAGGCATTGCTCATATATTAGTCTGATCAAGGATTGATATTCTATTAGAACTCTTTCTACTAGTCCATGCAAAGAGATCCATCTGGTCTCAACATCCTTGATGTAGATGAGAAAATAGACTCAAACCTTCACATGTATTATTATCCTTGATGAGGAGATCTTCACTTCATAAGATGACTTCAAATTGTAAAGCCAAGGCTTCATAATTTATTTAATTCCTTTCTCATTGCTAGATAAAAATAAAGTGAGACAAATTCTCTTATATAGGTCTTTCAATATTTTTGGGGTGGAAAAATCAAAGGAGGTTGACAAAAATATGAGAATTTTGCCAAAATCACAAGACTTAACTCCAATCCAAATTTGGCCCTTGTCTAAAATTTCATGTAATTGGCACCTCCTAATTTAGGAGATGGATTGGGCCACCCCATATGCTCTAGGGTTCCCTTTATGAGGCAATCAAGGAAAAAATTTAAATTGGGAATTCATATGTACATAGAGGTATAAAAATGTGCACAAATTTGAGGTATGACAAGCAAAAATGTTAAAAAAGCCTCCCATTATGAAATAGGGCCTATGTATGTAAAAGGTGGTCAAAAACTATGAAATAATTAAAGGGGCACACTTATAATAAATGGACCACATAAAGGTTTGATGAAATTAGATTAATAAAGGACTCATATTTTAAATGTATTATTGATGAAAGGTATTATGAAGTCCTATAATGCATGCTAAGATTAAACGCATTAAAATGAGTGCTAACAAATTTGTAATTTTACACCTTATCGAGGTGCATAAATTTTTTAATGCTATATAAATATTCTTGAAAAATAATCTATACTCTTAAATAATTGAAGTTTTATATATTGCAAAATGTATCATATTTTACATGTTAACGACTCTATTAAATTATTTGGGTATAAATATAGATGAGAAAAGATGTAAAACTTTGGTATGTTCATTTCCAAGCTCATAAAAGAATTTTTTCATTGTAATTGGGAACACTTTTATTACTTTGAAGGTAGAGGATGGTGTGTGTTCCTTGCTTTTGAAATATACAAGTAAAAATTTCTCTATGTGTGAAAGAGGCTTTGGTTGTTTGAGGAAGACTAAGAAAGAAACAACAACAATAAAAAAACATGAAAAACCAAAATCCAAGTCCGAAACTATGTTTTGGAACTATGGTAAGTGTAGTTGCTTCCATAAGGAGTGTAAAGAGGAAAAGACAAAAAAGAAGAATAAATTTGATTCTATTAATGAGTCTCAAGAGGAATAAGTTGACATTTTCATTATATATTTGACCACTTTTATAAGTGAGAATGCACAGGTGATTGATTTAGGTGGATCTCTTTCATAGGAACTAGAATAAACATTATTTTTGTAAATGTGAAAAGTACATAGGACATAAGGTGTAATTGGGTGGTAATGCATATTTATATATTGTTGATTGTGGTATTATTTAGTTAATATTTATTGATTGTAGAGTTCATAGATTTGATAGTTTCTTACACACCCTAGGATTAGCAAGTAATTTATAATCGATGACTAAACTAATAAATTCATGTGTGAAGGTCATATTTTTTAAAGCAAGTACTAATTGCTAGATGATAATGAATTGTGAACTTTATTTAAACTTGTGCATAAATTATTGAGTGTAATAATTCTTAAGGGGATATTTTATAATTATTTCATTAGGCATAGATATGATATCCTCTTTATTGAATCTAAGTTACATGCATAATATACTATTATGGAACCAAATAATTGGGTCATGTAAGAGAGTAAGGTCTATGGACTTTCCAAAATAAATATGTTGTTGAAGAGTTCCTTAATTTTAATGTTTAACTTAATTTATATGAGCAATACATCTATAGAAAATGCTTTTATTTAATTTTAATCAAGCTCTCATAAATCTTATGATACTTTATATTTTGTTTATTTTTATATGTTTGGTAATATTAATATTCTTTCAATTGTGAAATCCATTTTATTACATTCTATTTTTTGATGATCATAGAAGGACATTAGTTCATTTCTTAAGGAGTAAATATGAGTTTTCAATTATTTTAAGAAGTTTCAAAGAATGGTATTGTAATAGCCACCTATTTATCGCCATTTATGTTTCTAATGTCAACCCTTTTAAGACCACTTTTTATGAACATTAGATCTTCAGTTACATTTAGTGATTATGTGATATGACACTTTAATCATTTGATTTATATCATGTTAGTTAGATGATGATGGTTATTTACATATGATGATGTTATTTATGTTTATGGTTTTTACTGACCCCATACTTGCATGTGTATGGTTGGCATGTATGTTTTATATTTTTGTCTAATGCACCTGATGTAGTTGAGGGATTGATTCGTAGTCACTTGCTTGCAAGAACCACGTGATCGGTCGATCCCCACCATTGTCTATATATATATATATATATATATATATATATATATATATATATATATATATATATATATGGTAAACTTAGTGTATATGCTAAATGTGGGCATCTAGTTTAGCCATACACTTCAACATAGTCATTATTCATCAGATACATACAAGAATGAATGTGGGATCATTCATCCTGCATGCCTAGATGACTCGACCTGTTGCCTCCTATCTAGGTAGGGTTTTGAGTAGCTCTCAAAATTGAGAGTCCAACACCTATAGAATAGCTCTAGAATGGAGGATTTAAGCTAACATGCAAATGCAATTATACTAGAATTGAAAGTACAAGATTAATATCTAAGTAATGAGAAATGAACATTAATCTAAGAACAATGAAAGTAAACTAAGTAAAGATGAAATGCATTTTAATCTAAGATGACATTAATCTAGAAATGATATTAAAATAATAAATAATGAAAGCTTGAATGCACATAATTTGAGGTAATAGTTCGATAGAGGTTCGATACTCAAAAGTTGCATCCCCTGAATGAGAAACCAGAGAGTTCTTTTATAAAATCCCAGAATCAATCGACGGCTGAGATTAAACAAGACAAATGGTGGAGATTGAAATGAAGCTTAGTTTGGAATGGTAAGTTTCCTTTTGAGAGACAGTCAACTGTTTGCCTTTTGAGTGAGTTGAGCAGTTAACTGGCTTGTTGCACTTTTAGATGTCTAGTTAACTCAAAGTTTCCTTTTCTGAACTGAAGAGAGGATTTTGGAGAGAATATCTGATTAAATAAATATAATATGACCTCATAAATGAACTTTTTCAATTATTTGAATAATTAAATTCAATTATTGAAATGAGGATATTTATTTAAAAAACCAAATATTATTTAATTCCTTTTATGTATTTTAGCTAAAAGGGGTGGATTTAATTTAATTAAAGTGCTAGGACTTTATAACTAAATCAATCATAGAGTTTATTTAGCCAATTATAATTGATACTTAGGAATTAAATATATCATGTGATTGATGCAAATTTAGGGTCTTCTCCATTTGATATTTAGTCAAGTAGAGTCAATTAGGAAGACAAAATTGCCTAGTACAATAGGACTTTGATGATTCAGAAAGATTGATAGAATGAGAATAAATGCAACAAAATTGGTTAGGGTTGCAAGATACCAATTTTGGGGTATTACATTTTGCCCCTCTTTGAACTGATGGGCGAGTAGTGCATTGGTTCAAAGAATAGTCTGTTGTGGCGATTGATGAGAGTTTTAGGATTATCTTCAAAATGAAGCTTAACCCTTGGAAGTCTAGGTTAGATTGCCAAGACACTGGTTAAGTTATCACCTTTCATGAGGTTGTCCCTATAACAAGGCTCAATCTTCAGGAGTCAGGGTTAGATTTCCCTAATACCTATCTATTGGTTAATAACTAATACAAATTTTAGGACTATCTCCAGAATGAAGCTTAGTCTTCTGAAATCTAGGTTAGATTACCCAGATATCAATTAGAAAGAGCTTTTGAGAGCTATCTTCAGAACAAAGATTGACTTTTAGGAATTGAGGTTAGATTGCCTTGATACCTAGTATTGCGATTTTGAGAACCATCTCCAAAATGAAGCTTGATCCTTAGGGATTTGAGCTAGATACCTAATAGTGAGATTTTGAGAACTATCTCCAGAACAAAGCTTGATCCTCAGGTATTTGAGTTAGATTGCTCAAATACCTAATAGTATGATGACAAGATGTGAGGAAAAAAAGATGCCCCTAGTGATGAAATGCCCCTAGCAATGAGGACTTTTGATTCAGATCAGATTGATTTGAGAATTGATTCAGTGATTCAATGATGCAATCATCTAGCCCCCTCGGGAGTGAAATTGAAAGATGATACATCATAGAGATGATTGACAACAATAGGTTGCGGATATAAAGAGAATCAAATGTCTAGAAGAATTTAGAGCATAATATGGAAGATTCGAGAAGATTTGGAAGTCATTGGGAGTGACTTCAAGGTCTGGTTGACCAAGTTTGACCAAGGCTTACTAGAGTTGACTTTTGATGAAAATATTGAAGATGTCAAGAAAATGTTGATGTGATGTGATTTTGACAAGAATGCGGCATCAGAAGGTTGACTGCACAAGCGTCTGATCATGTGGGTCCCATAAATTTTAAAACATGATTTTGAGCTATATAGAAGTGTCAGATTTTGATTTCAATCTCGAAAATGGATTCAGAGTGATTGATTTAGACAAGGGTGAAGTTTTTGCACAAAATGGAGCACTTTTGAAAATTAGGTCAAAACCTATATAAGGCCCAAAAGTGTCATTTTCAATTCATTTCAAACCTTTGACTTTGTGAAAAGATCTCTGAGTGAAAATGGTAGGAGTCTCCATGAAGTCACATCAATTCAAGTGTTCAAGGCATCACAACTAGCCTCTGATGTATGAGGCACCTATAAGTAGTCGAGAACTTTACTTGCATTTCAAATTTTACATGCTTTGATAGATTTAGTCAATTTTTAGCACATTTTTAAATTTCAACTCATGGGTTCTCACATGAGAAAATAGTTTCTTCACACGGGTTAGCGAAGATTCTCACATGAGAAAGTGCAGTAAAGCACTTTCTCATGGGAGCCTCTCCATAGGCTTGTGCATGGGATACCTAGAATTCATGCAGGAAACCCTTGAAAGGGGAGTTTCCTCACGTGACCTGATGGAAAACTCACATTGTTGTAAAACTTCACATGAGACCTGTACTTCCTAGCGTAGAATTGTGCCTAAAAGGAAAACCTTCACACGGGAAAAGGGGTTAGCTTAGGAACTTTGCAAGTGATTTTGCATCGAATGAGCCAAGTAGATAGTGTGATAGCCATGTTTAGGATAGTTGCATAATTTCAACTTTTATTTTGTATTGATTGGTATCATGATTTTGGTCAAGTACTGATCATGTGCTATCATTTGCATTGCAGGTGGACTTCCCAAACATTGTGTTTCAGTCACACCATCTAGTGATTGGCAAGCTGGTGAGATAGTTAGATGACATGGAGTCAACCCATATAGATGGTTTAGTTCTAACACATCTCTGTGATGTACTCAACATTCGAGTGAATCATAGTCTCTTGGGTGCACTGGTCAAGCATTTCCATTCAGAGATGAACACCTTCCATCTACCACAGGGAAAGATGACAATGATGCCTAAGGATATGTATAGGATTCTGAGGATACCTTTCCACCGGCCATGACTGTAGTACAATGTGCAGTTGCGCACAAGGACTGTTGCACTGAGAGAGATATTTCAAGATGAGCTTGTCATGGGTTGGGCGATCCCTTGGGAGGAGCTAGTCAGAGATTATGGTCCTAGTCATAGGTTGGCAGTTGTATTAGCAGCATTCCTAGGTTGTTACCTGATGCCAGATTGAGGGAAACATAGATTAGAGTGTGGATGGGGCCAAATGCTTTAGAGGATGTTAGGGTAGCCCATGCACTATGGATGGGGTCAGTGCATGTTGGCCCACATGTATCATGAGATGCATGAGATTTTTTATAACGAGGCAAGGAGCATGGTAGTAGGGGTATTTATACTATAGGTATGGGCCTAGGAGCACCTCCCTATATGTAGGCTAGTTTTTTATGTTACACAACAGCCTTTGGACCCATATATATATACAGGTACGAAGGACTGATGACTCAACCCATGCTGGGTAAGATAGAGAAGTTGAGGGCACATCTCGATGATATGGTTGTCATAGTATGGTGGCCATGGAGAGATACATAGGTCTAGGATGACGCTTGGACATATCTAGGATACATGTTTTGCTCATGGGTACTGATTGGCTGCACTATTGTAGTTATTGAGTGGTTCCCTCAGACATGAGTGTGGCGGCAGTTCGGCCAACCGCAAGATATATCTCAAGAGTATTTCTCATATACCCACTTCACCGATGAGGTGAAGAAGGGTTGGTCAGCCAAATTGGATCTTGGGCATTTGATGATTGATGCCAAAGTAGCACTAGCTTGATGGGATTACATAGTTGGGGTGGTGGATAATGATGTTACACCAACATATCAAGAGTACCTAGCCAACCATCTATTCCCCTGCTTCACCGATCTAGTAGGGATGGGGATACCAACATAGCTGGTGCAATAGCAAGCACCCCAATAGTAGTTGGCTTAAAAATAGGCACCTCGATAGAGGACATCACAGGTTTCCATCCCTACATGGCAAATGAGGATAGACCCAGGTGCCGACAGTAGCAAATCATAGGAAAGAGCCTCATGATAGAGGACATATGAGCCACCACTATAGCAGCTAGAGACAGAGGCACAAGTCCAGCGTGATGATGAGGATATGCCAGATTAGGCTATGTAGGGTCCCATTCCTAGGAACACAGTATTACAGCTACAGGAGGCACTCTAGAGAAGTCATAAGAGGGTACACACTGCTCAGAGGTAGTTAGGGGACCTCCATATATAGGTTACTATCAAGGATGCCTGACTGGTGGATAGAGATCAGGAGGTTAGAGAGTTGTGGGAGGAGTTAGCGAGGGCTCAGACTGAGACCTGATATGAGGCTATGCAGGCATCATATTATTATGTAGTGTATATCGGTGTGGTACCTGAGGTAGTAGAGTAGGTGCTGAGATTTTTTGAGTATGCAAGAGCTCCTAATGTTCCACAGGCACCTCCTCGACCTGACATGCTGCCTCCTCCACCTCATCCTAGAGGGGAAGGCCAGAGCTAGAGTTAGATGTCATTGGTTTTGGTAGATTATATATCATGATGTATCTGATGTGTTGGCATCCATGTATTGTAACCCATTCTTTTGAGATATATACTATGCTTAAGTAGCACCATTTTTTTGTACTAACACTCTAATATATATATATATATATATATATATATATATATATATATATATATATATATATATATATATATATATATATATATATATATATATATATATGAGCTCAACTTTTGGTATCATTGCATGTGTCATTTTTTGCTTGTAGTATTTATGCTTTATGAGATGTTTCCTAGATGAGCAGATGTGAAATTGTATGAATATGTAGATAAATATGCACATGGTTTTGTTCTTATGTATGTATGCAATGTACAATGCAATGATAGATGGTAAATGAATAAATGCAATGTATGTTTTGATTTATGCTTATGATGGATGCACATGTATACGAATATGTAGATGTAGATGGTGATGTATGAAAATGATTTATGGCAATGCACTTTGTGGATGAAATATGTAAATGCAATGTATGTGGTACTAATCATCTCATGCAAGATATCACAATATATGATAAGTACTAACCAAAACAACTTTCTTGAAGATTGAGAGTGAGGATCGAACACTTGTGTAGTTATGATGAAGTCAGGATGTAAAGGGAGAACTCTCTCATACAAATCTAGGAGAATATGATGAAATGATCATCGAACACTATCGCAATGCAAGTCTAGAATGAAAATGCAAACCTAAGCTAGATGCAATTCCTAGGACTTGGTTGTTGGAACCATTAGATAGTTTTCAACACAGATCTTTTGTTATAGGATGGTTAGAGGATGTCATACAACCCTCACTGACACAATGATCATGAGAATATGAATATGACATTAGTCTTAGATTTGTCAAAATGAGGTGTAAGCATTAAGGCACAAGAAGCCAAAATGACCAGAACACCTAGTCCTTTTTATTTAGCAAGTGAACATAAGCATCAAAGCATAATTTCTAGGATGACTTGAATGTTGCTTGCATAAAAACACATCAGACACATGAGAGTTCATCCTTTTTCTAAGTGAGTGATGAGGATTTTAAGGATACTCGTAGTGACCCATACATTCACTTTATAGGACGAGCATTGAGATCTCACTTGTAGCAGAAAGGCATGACTCAAATAGATAAGGAGAAGAACCAACCTCACCAAAGTGTCCATATAAAAGGAGTCAAGGTACACATGGCTATCTAACACAAGATAGAAGATCTCATAGTGGACACCCCTCTTATATGAATCCTTTGGATCATTGGAACTAAAATAACAAATAGAAAGCAAAGAAAAATATCATGCCCCCAGTCTTCGCAGCTCTCAATCAAGATAGACATCTTGGAGTTTCTCGAGAAGGAATGATAAAGTGAAAAGAAAAGCACACAAAAGAAAATCTCAACATGTCTCAAAGAGTTTCAAAGTCAGTTTCAGTTTCAGTTTAAGTGGATTGATGTTAGATCAAACATGGGTCATTTGTGAGAAGTTTCATGAGTACGGCAACAATAGACAGATGCAGTGAGAGACACTGGTGACTGACACGAGGGAGATTCTCAAGGAGAGAGATCTCAATGATAGCGATGCATCATTAGGTAGATGTAGTGAGAACCACTGGTGACTGACGTGAGGGAGATTCTCAAGGAGAGAGATCTCACTGATAGAGAGGCATCAGTAGGTAGACGCAGTGAGAACCACTGTGAACAATGCAAGAGAGGTTTCTCAGGGAGAGAGATCTTAGTGATATCTAGGCATCAGTAGGTAGACATAGTGAGAACCATTGGTGACTAATGTGAGAGAGGTTTCTCAAGGAGAGAGATCTCAGTGATAGCTAGGCATCAGTAGGTAGATGCAGTGAGAACCACTGGTGACTGATGTGGGAGATATCCACAAAAGTAATAGGACAGTGCCCCCTAGACCAAGAAGGTTTCCCCTAGCGTATGACCAGTTTCAATCCATGTAGATTTGGGTAGAGTCTCAAAGGTAACTAAGAGCAAGTGCATGAGTGAGCAAACTTAAAGTAGGAAATTGGGAGAAAAAAGAGCAACTGTACAAATCCAAGTGGTATTGCGATAGGTATAGCATTGCGGAACAAGAGGCACCTATTTACCAAGTTTTCACCATCTTGGTAGAAATTTATCTTTTGCTATCATGATGCCTGTTTGTCAGCTTTTCATTAATGGCACATTTTTTATTTTTTCAATTTTTTTTTATTTTTATTTTTATTTTTTGATATTATCAAGGCGCCTGTTTACCAGGTTTTCACCAAGATAATAGATTTTTTTAGGACATTTTGCAATTTTTAGGATTTTTCATAATTGAACTATGTACATGGAGCATTCTAATGATGTCTCAGCTGTAGAATCATTTTAGATGCAAAGTGTTTGATGCAATAGTGGTCAGCGGAAGCCTTCAAATAGTGAGCAATTAGGTGAAGGTTGAACTCCTCAACACCCAAGGTGCAAGGTCTAGTGCCAATATACTTATCACAAGTATCAAAATAGTACTTTTTGAAGGTTATCACAACCCTACAAGACAAAAGAACCTAATCACTAGGTTTTCCAAAGTCCCAAGCACCAAAACCAATGAATTACTAAGAGGTTCCTTCAAGGAAATATGGATTCAAACCCTATGAACTGAATACTAAGACCAAGGGTGGCTAATGTGCATTTCTCTAGCCTATTTAGGTCTTATTTCATTATTTCCAATGGTTCTTTCACCATTGAACAACACACAAGACTATGCTGCT
This sequence comes from Chamaecyparis obtusa, assembly GCA_027943335.1. Taxonomy (NCBI): domain Eukaryota; kingdom Viridiplantae; phylum Streptophyta; class Pinopsida; order Cupressales; family Cupressaceae; genus Chamaecyparis; species Chamaecyparis obtusa. The sequence continues at coordinate 611,867 of BSBK01003992.1, forward strand.
GCACAATCCTAGAAACCTGTTTGTAGCCCTTCCTAGAAGGAAATCTGAGCATAAGACAAAATACTTCCAAATGAAGCTATGCATGGGTTGAGGATTCTGATACTCTTTGGGGTTTTACTGAACATGCCTATACACCAAGGAATGGAAATGAGTGGAGGTTGTTGCTGTTGCAATGTTGGACCAAGCTAATAGGCCTAAATAGGGCTCCAAATACACTATAGGTACTATAAATACACTATAGGTACTATTTTCCCTATGAAAATGCATAAACTAGATGTGGGATCATGTGCATATGTATAAAACAAGTGAGAATCCAAGTTTATGGGTCCTGAAGAACCCTCAACCAAAATCTAGGAGGACTGTCCTAGTTTCCCAACCGATGCACACGTAGAGATGTACACCTAGGTTATGGTGGCAAGACCAACTCCCTAAAAATCCACTCTCATGGCTTGCATAATATGAAAATGCATTGAAAGTACAAATTTAGGAAGAGGCAATGGACCATTGAAGTGTTTTTATTGCAACCAATTGGGACACCATGCAGGAAGATGCCCTGAGAAGAGAAACAATAACCAAGGTGAGAGGAGAGCAAAAGGCTACAAACAAGGCCTTAACTAAGAGGCTTCAGGAACTTGAGAAGAAGCTTGATGACAAGGACAAAGATGAGTCTGAAAATGAAGAAGGGAGTGAAGAAGAGGAGGATGATCCTAATCAACATATCCCTGCAGACCAAAGACCTTTCATTGATGCTTTGAAGTCCATGGGAAGAAGGACCATGGAGGAGAAGATAGATTTGCTAGTTTTCAATGGCAAGATGAATGTTGATCTAGCATTGGATTGGATAGAAGCATTAACAACATTCTTTGAATGTGAAGACATACTTGAAAAATAGAGAGTAAAAGTAGCAAGATCCAAGTTGAGGGGAGCAGCCCTAACTTGGTGGAACTTCATCCAAATAGAGAGGGTGAAGAATGGGAAGAACATGATCAATTCATGGAATAGATTGATTGCATTGATCAAAGAGACATATGTACCTAAGGATTATGGGGTACAACTCCATAGGAGGAAGCAAAGTCTGAAGCAAAAGGATATGTATGTAGGCTCATACACCGAGGAGTTCCTAAAACTATGCATGAAGACTAATATGTCTGAAGATAAACAAGAGGACAATGCTGATGCTAGAGACTTGGAACTAGAAGAAGGAGTGTGTCTAATGATGAGGCAGGTCTTCCTTCAAGTACCACAAACTCAAGAGCCTCCACAAAGGAAGAATCTCTTCAGGACAAAGATCAAGTGTCATGGAAAGGTATGCAATCTTCTTATTGATTCTGATTCAACTTAAAATCTTGTGTCTTGTGAAATGGTTCATAAATTAAGCTTGCCTAAGAAACCACACCCTTGCCCATATCATGTTTCATGGTTAACCAAAGGCCAACAAACTCTAGTCATAGAACAAGCTTGGATAGAGTTTTCTATTGCTGACTTCAAGGACAAGGTCCTTTATGATGTTGTTGAGATGGATGTAGCCCACATCCTTCTAGGTAGGCCCTAGCAATTTGATGTTGATGCTACCAACCATTGTAGGAAGAACACCTACTCCATCACCAAAGATAGGAAGACCTTCACCATGAAGCCCTTATCGGATAGCAAAATTGAAAAGGAACCCACTGTGATTATCATGGGGGAAAAGGAGATGTTGAAAACCTTGAAAGAATCTGATATTGAACCTTTTATCCTAATTTCTAAACCCAAGGATAACATCGAGTCTGTTCAAGAAGAGCCCATGCCAAATGAAGTCAAAAATCTGTTGCAAAAGTATAAAGAAGTCACTATTAGTGACCTACCCTCTACCCTCCCTCCCATTAGGGATATTAGCCATCAAATAGACCTGATCCCAGGCTCTTCCCTACCTAATAAGGCACCATAAAAAATGACTCCATTATAGCATGCAAAGATTGCAAAATAGGTCACTGAATTGTTGGAAAGAGGGCTCATTCAAAAGAGTCTCAGTCCTTGTGTTGTACCCTCAGTCTTGGCCCCTAAAAAAGATAGAAAATGGAGGTTATGCACTGATAGCAGGGCCCTAAACAAAATCACAATAAGGTACAAATTTCCCATGCCAAGGATTGAAGACCTATTGGATCAATTGGGTGGTGCATGCTACTTCACCAAGATAGACTTAAAGTCTGGTTACCATCAAATTAGAATCAAGCCTGGAGATGAATGGAAAACAACATTCAAGACTACTAAAGGTTTGTTTAAATGGTTAGTAATGCCCTTTGGTTTAAGCAAAACCCCTAGCACTTTTATGAGGCTTATGAATGAGATATTCATAGATTTTATTGGAAAATTTTTTGTTGTTTACCTTGATGACATACTAATATTTAGTCATAGCAAGGAAGACCATCTTGATCATGTGGAACAGGTACTAAGAAGACTTCATCAGCACAAGTTGGTAATCAACTTGGAAAAATGCATGTTTATGAGAAAGGAACTTGTATTCCTAGGTTTTGTGATCTCACAGGGTACCCTCAAGATGGATCTTTAAAAGGTAGATGCAATTATTAATTGGCCTCCACCAAAGAATCAAGGTGATGTAAGAAGCTTCCATGGGCTTGCAACCTTTTATAGGAAATTCATTAAAAATTTCAGTCATGTGTGTGCACCAATGCTTGACACAATCAAAGGTGGAAAGAAGACTAAGTTTGCATGGACACAAGAAGCCAATGATGCATTTCAATACTTGAAGAATAGAGTCTCTCAATACCCCATCTTGGTCCTCCCTAATTTCAATAAAGTCTTCACTGTGGAGACTGATGCAAGTAATTTGGCTATAGGGGCAGTCCTAAGCCAAGAAGGCAAGGTAGTTGCTTTCTTTTCTGAGACATTGAATGAGGCCAAGAGGAAGTATTCCACCAATGACCTAGAGCTTTATGCCATGGTCCAAGCCTCAAGAAATGGAGGCACTACTTGATCCCAAATGAGTTTGTAGTCTACACTGACAATCATTCTCTAAGCTTCCTTAATTCACAAGAAAAACTTTCAGTCAAGCATCTTAAATGGGTAGAGCAATTGCAGGCCTATACCTTCAACATTAACCATAAAAAGGGTGTAGCAAACAAAGTTGTTGATGCACTTAGTAGGAGGATTGGTCTAGTTGAAGAAGTTCAACTCCAAAGTATGGGAATTGAGTCCCTTAAGCACCTATACCTGGATGACCCTAATTTTTTTGAGATATATCAGATTTGTACAAAGATGGAGGGAAGATATCACACTGATTTTTCTGAATATCTGATTCAGAATGTCCTTCTATTCAAGGGAGCACAACTATGCATACCCAAGTGCTCAATGAGAGAAAACATAATCAGAGAGAAGCATTGTGGTGGCCTAGGAGGTCACTTTGGCATTGACAAGATAGCAGACACGGTAAAGAGGAGTTACTTTTGGCCCAAGTTGAACAATGACATCAAAAAGTTTGTTGAAACTTGCACAATCTGTAATACCCCAAAAATGGGCTATAAGTTCATTAACCTCCTACATCTACAAATCAAATGAAATCAACATCAAAGTCCTAATCTAAGGCACATCTAAACATCATCGAATCATAATTGATTATCTTAAATTCTGCATCAGGGAATATTCCTAGCAATATTCCTAATTATCTTAATTATCTTTAATTTAATGATTATTTGGTGATAAATCACATTTATCCTAAGTTTGATTAATTGAATATTTTCATATTTAATTAATTTAGATTTAATATCTTGCCACTTAATTATGTAATTAAATTTAATTCTATCTATTATTAATTGTATTATTTAATTTTGACAATAAATCCAATATCCTATGAATAATTGAGTAAATTTTTATTTAATTAATTAAAGCAAGTTGTCATTATTTAATAATATAGTTTTTAATAAAAATTTGATTAAATAATTGATTAACCCATAAATCAATTATTTATTTTCAAAAATCAGTTAAGTTGAGCATAAATCACTTTATTTATTTAATTAATTCATAATTATTATGCACATTCAAAAGAAACAGTTAAACTCCAAATTAGAAAATCAATGCAAAGTGTTGACTTTTTAGAACTCAATATCCTTTTGGAGTTCAAAAAGCTGATCTAAACTCTAATTTGAGTTAAAAAGCTATTTTTGCATGATTTGCATGTTTTTGTGAATTAAATTATCTTTATTATCAGATAACTCAAAAATCAAGCTGAGTTAATCTGAGTGATTTATGGCTTTTTTTTATGCACCTCCAAAGCCTTGGATTTCCATAAAATTAAAGCCTCAGCTCATCTCAAATCATCTCATATTTGCACAATCACACTGGAGAATTGGAATTGGAAGGATCAAAGCTTATTGCGAATCAACATTGTTGTGAGATCACTTTTGTTTTCATATTATTGTTAGATCAATTCATAGCATATCAATTTTTAGCATATCATAGATTTCATATCAATTTTTCATATTATTGCATAGAAAATCCAAAAAATATAGATTAATTGCATTCAATTCATATCTAGATCAATTGCATTCAAATCCTTCATTTAGGTGTCATCTAGGTCACTGATCTCGATAACAATCTGAGAACATCAATCTCGCACCTATTAGAAGGCAGTAAATCACTTGGTTAGATTAGATTTCAATTTCGCATGATTTTTGCTAACCTCTAATGTTTTACTGAAGTGTTGTGTCTACAGATCAGGTACAATTTTCACACACATTTTTGGTGCCCACTGTGGGGCCCTAAAACGGGTTTCCAATTCAATTCTATCAATTTCTATCTTTTTCTCCTCAGTTTCTGTGCAAAAATATGATTTTTATTTTTTGTCCGTACAATCTTCGTACGATTTTCTGACAAAAGTCATATGAGTTTGAGCCTGCTGTCGTACGACAGTTGACCGAGTATCATTTCATTAGGCACCCACTATCGTTTGGAAGCTAGATTATAGTTTCATCAGACACCCAGTGTCGTACGAGTTTCCAGACTATCGTCTAGGAGCATACCCACTGTCGTACAAGTTTCTTACTATCATTTGGTAATAGACCCATTGTCGTACGAGTTTAGGCATCAGATTTCAATTGTCATTTCATTTTTGCAGGCAGTTTGTCAGATTTAATTTTTGGATTTTGACTAACAGCTAATCTTAATAGTTGGAATTCTCTATTTTTTATTGACTCTTGCTGGTTTTGATTGAAAAAAGTGTAAAGTTTGCTAAAATCAGGTAAAAATCTACTAAGCACATTACGAGGATCTCAGGTATTCCACTTGTGCTGATAATATTTTGATTTGGGCTTAAAATAAATCTCTCGTGTGTCTAGCTTGGGTGATTCTTTTCATGCTTTTGTTTTACACACTTGCATAATTGATACTAGGTTGTGACACCTTAAGTATTTATTAGATGTCTTAGATTACTTGTGATTGATCTTGATTGCTATTTTGGGTTATTGGACTTGCTAATCCACCGACCCCTCATTCCGCCCCGTGGTTGCAATATCAGTGCCACATTAAAGGGGAGGGGTCAACATGACAGAAGCGTTAAGTGTTCCACTTGGAAACCCATTTGTGCTTTTAGGAACTCACTTGTTTTCTAAGTTGGGGACTCATTTTCAACTTGTGTGAGGTGTTAAGTGTTCCACCTTGTGGACTCATCTCATATTCGCTTTAAGCGTTAAGTGTTCCTCTTTCTACTTTTTGGGTACTTTTGGTAGATTTGCTTTTGGAAACATACATATGTGCTCACATAGTAATTAGGCCCTATGAACACTATTCATGATTCTTGAGAGATTGGATTCCCACTGAAATCCTTCTTGATGATAGAATCCTTGTAGGTAGGGAGGATACTTAGTGCATTTCACATTCAACTCGATTAGTGTGTCTTCTCTTATTGATCAATACATTCTCTCCCAGGAGAGGTTGATAGATCACGTGGGGTTGACATCACGAGCTTTGGTGAATCAAAATTGATTAGTGCACCTTCTCTTATTGATTGATACATTCTCTCCCTGGAGAGGTTGATAGATCACGTGGAGTTGACATCATAGACCTTGGTGAAGCAAAACTTTGTCTTAGCGTGTCAGATTAATCTACTTGCTTTGTTTGGGTTAAAAGTGAAAAGGTGTCAAAAACCTTAGATCTGGAGCCAAGTCCCCTTGTGGTATACTATTGTGAGTCACCTTGAGAGAGGGTTAACCGTAGCAGACACTCCCTTCATAGGGAAAATTGCATTGACGGAACCTCAAGCGATAATAGCCATTTTTGCCGTGGTAGTGATAGCCGCTATATAAATGTCCTTGTGGAATAAATCTCCATAGGTATGGTTCATTGTTGGGTTGTTAGATCTCCCTAGCAGCTCCTGAAGATTAAGTTCTCAGACTGTGTCAAAACCCTGGTGCGTCGGGATTGGAGTTCACCCCTTTAGATCATAAAAGTTGCAGAGTCAAACCATTAATAAAAACCCTAGCGAGGCCAAAGTTTCATTTTCTAGGGTATATGTGCATCATTGCAAAACATTTTAGAACGTACACAATTAACACTTCTGAGGATTAGAACGAATAAGTCACTTGATTGTTCATTTACAAGGTTGCTTTTACCCTTGTTCATTGTTTTCAGACATGCTTGAAATCACTTGCTTGCTATTTTGTATGCTTGTTTATCTATCTGGTTACTGAAAATGAACAAATCTATTACAATCCTCAAATCTAGACATTGAAATTTGCAAACAATTCGAATCTGCAAACTCAAAATTTTGCAAAAATTGACGTAAAATCCTTTCTGGAGTCAAAAATCATTTCAGAAAGTCAAAAGTCATATGAGTTTTTCCAAGTGTCATTTCATTACAACCCATCTATCATATGATTGAGTACCTAGTGTCGTACGAGTTTCCATGCCAGCAAATTCTCAAAGTCAAAATCTTGCAACTGTCGTATGAGATTTTCAACTGTCGTTTCATTGCTACCCAACTATCGTACGAGTTTTTCAACTATTGTTTCATTGCTACCCAACTGTCGTATGAGTTTTGCAACTGTCGTTTCATAGCATACCCACTGTCGTATGAGTCTACAGAGTGTCATTTGGGAAATTTTTGAAAGTTGTCAAAAAATTGTTAGAATTGCTAGATATTTAGCTTTTTCATCCTAATTTCAGAATTTTTTGAATGAATCACTATGTCAGGAATAGAGCAGTAGCTATTGAGAATCAGTACACATGTCTCAAAGAATTAGTACAATGAGGAAGAAGCTCTAATCACTGCTATGATGAAACAGATGCATGCTATGCAAGTTGAACTTAACAAACTTGAGAAAGAAAAGGAACCTAAAGAGTTCTCCATGGAAGCTCTATGTCCTTTTCCATTTGATAAAGACTTGTACATGTCACCATGCCCCCAGATAGAATTTGAGCAATGTGATAATCCTTATGATACATCTTCCAAGGAGAGTGACACATCCATCTTTGGAGACTATGATGACTATGATGATGGACAATATAATGATACCTATGACACCTTTGTTCCTAAGAGTCCTCCTCATCGTGTGTTCCTACTTACTACAAAAGGGCTGTCGCATTGGATAGATCGTGATGGTGATCCATATGATTCTAATTTTGAAAGAGACTTTGATGGCTTTTGTGGACAATATCTAGATGATACATCTACTTCTATTGAGGAATATAAAATGTACCATGCTAATTTGAAATGTCAATACTATAAGGATCTCTCCTCTAATAACTCTCAGGCTGAAAATAAAGATTAGACTCTCAAGCAAGATCATTTTAATGTTGGACCTTTGTCTTGTGATGGTTCCCTTCCAGCCCCTACTTCCTCCAATACCCATACATTTCCTAAAGCTTATGAGTCTTTCAAATCTTTCACAGAACCTTCATCCAATGAAAGTCCTGATACTTTTCATACGATTCCCTATAGTTATCCTCCAAGGATACCTCTTAAATAAACTCAAACTAACCTTCACTTGGCTACAAATACTTTCAATAATGCTAAACCTAAAGAGCCTAAGCCTTTATATGCTATGATGCCTACTTCAGCTAGTTCTCCACCATCTCTTCCAAAGTCATCCATACAATCCCAACATGCTTCCTTGTCCTTAGAAGTGGCTCCATGTCAAGAGGACTCAGAAATGATAAAGAAAAGAACATAAAAAAATATCAAGATCAAGAACCCTCCATGTCGTCCACTCCTTTTCCTAATGTCTCTTATCCACTTCAGGGTTCTTTTGATCCTGCACATCCTTTTTCATGCATTCCACCATGTCTTAAGTCTTCTCCGAAGCAAGATCAAGTTACTACTTACACTATTGAGCTTATTGACAATCAAAATGACCTTACTACACTTGCACTTTCCAAAGATGATACTTCCATTAAGGTTGTTAAAAATGGTGTTGTTACTTCCAATGTTAAGCCTATTGAAAATCAAAAGAAAAATTATGCGCATATACTATCCAAAGATCCTTGTCAAGATCAAAGTCTTCCATCTTCTTATTCTACCACTCCATGTTCGCTTCCACTTTCTACTCTTCCTAAGTCTTTGCAAGCTTTGAACAATCCTATCAAAGAAGGTGCTCATATTCAAGATGTCCACGATTCTATTGAAAATTCTAATGCTCACTCTAAAGATGTTGATATCCTTGGTTGTCAAATAGATGCTGATGAACTTATTGATTATCCTTTTGCATCTTCCACTTCCATCCTTAGACCTCTTCCACCAATACTACTAAAGGCTTCACGTCTACCTTCCATCTTGGGTCCTTATGTCCCTTCACTTTCTCCTCCTAACTCTCCTAATTCACCATCCATCTTGGGTCCTTACGTCCCTCCATCTCCCATCTTTCCTCAAGACCAACATAGATGCATACCCTTGAATCCTTTTCATCCACCCACCCATTTAAACCATTCATATCCTCCTTCTTCCACAAGTCCCAAGTCTTTTGGAAGTAACTTGAATGTCCAATACAAGAAAAAGAAACAATACAAGAATCCATCAAAAAAGGATCACCATGTCTCCTCTAAACGACATGGATGCATAAAGTCAAAAGAGATATCTAAGATGAAAACTACAAGACAAGTATGGGTTCCAAAATCCATCATTAAAGATATTCTCTCCAAATTACCAAAAAGAAATGAAAAGCCTATAGCTATATGGATTCCAAAGTCTCTCTTGAAAGAGTCTGGTGTTGAGCAAAAAGTTAAGTTGACATTCAAGCTTCCAAAGGCTTCCACTTCATCTCCCTCCAAACATATTCTTCCATTCCATGCACCTAAACCACAACCTCTACTATCCATTCACCATATTCCTTCATGTTTTCCTTCATTCACATTTCCTCCATCCTCTCGCCACCCTTCAACGTATGTGTTGACATTGATCTTGCCTTCCTTTCCACCTACCCTTTCACAATCCTTCCATGCATTATCCTTCTACCTTCTATCATTTTTTCTCATTTTCTTATTCCTCCTATCTTCCCACCTCACTCGCTTTACATAAAACCTTATCCTCCATTTTTCTCTTCCATCTCCCTTTTCCTATTAGCATCTTTGAGCATATCATTTTAATTCCTTGGCATATCATGGTTTATCCTTTCAAGGAGCACTATCTAAAAAGCTTGCCTTCTTCCAAAAATTCAAAAAGAAATGAAAAATAAAATAAAATTGAAAATGTGCCTTGGTGAAAACCTGGAAACAAGCACCTTGGTAGCAAAAGTAAAGAGAAATAAATTCATCCTATGGTGAAAACCACTCTATTGTGGCACCTTGGATAAGTACCATGATGAAAACCTGCCAATCAGGCATCATGCATAGTTCTTCTACATATTTCATCCATTCCATCTTCTCTCTTTGATCTTGACAATGTTGATCTATACATGAACATTTGGCTATCTTGTGAGCTATCTTATGATGATCTTGCTTTCATTCCCTTCCTATTTAGCCTTCATGTCTATCTTCCTCCATTCATTATAGCCTTTCGCTATCCTTTTCCTCTTTGGTCTTGATCTAAGAAAGAAAGAATAAAACATGATGCTATGAAGCCTCTTGACATGTCTACTCCTTTGGAATGCATCCTTTCCTACTCTTGCATTATGATTTTGTGACTTATCCTATGCTGGCCTTTTATTGCTTATCCAAATGCGCTTTACTTGACAATTTTTCCCTAGCTTGAGTATTCTTGAGGAGTTTTACCTTGAGGATTTTTTCCCTTCATTCTCTTTCATTCTCTTATCTTCCATCTCTTCCACCAGCTTGCCAATCCCTCTTGTTCTCCACCTTGCTAGACATTGGGACTGCACGATATGATCTTACTTGGGAGTTTGCAATGGAAAAAGATGCTATCAAGTATACCAAGTATCAGAATAAGTATCAGAACCAGTATTAGAACCAGTATCAGAATCAGTATCAGAACACCTACTGGGGCTACACCTTTCACTTTAGTTTATGGGTCTGAAGTGGTACTGCCTATTGAGGTTGAAATCTCATCACTAAGAATCAGAATGCATGGTCTCGTAACTGATGATGACTACAAAGTGTCTAGGTTGCAAGAACTTGAACTACTAGATGAGCGTAGACAAGTAGTGTATGATCATCTCAGAGTATATCAGAAGAGAATGTCTAGAGGCTACAACAAGAAAGTCAAACACAGAGAATTTCAAGTTGGTGATCTATTCTTGAGAGAAAATCCTAAAAATCAATCCCATCGAGAACGCAAGGGGAAGTTTGAACCCAACTGGCTAGGTCCCTTTGTAATCACTGCTACTTTTGGCTTTGGTGCCTATCAACTCTCAACAACTGAAGGAGAACAACTTCGAGAACCAATCAACATTCTCCATTTGAAGAAATTCTACGCCTAAGGCATTCAGTCTATGGTAAAATGTCTTGAAAAAAAATCTTAAAAAATTGAAAAATATCAAAAATTCAAAAAAATTGAGAAATGAACAAAAAAAAAAAAGTGCCTTGGTGGAAACCTAAAAATAGGCACCTTGGTAGCAAAAATAAAATCTCTTCCAAGATGGTGAAAACCCAGCAAATGGGCAACACTTGTTTCAAAATGCTCCATCTATCAGTACAATCTTGGTCTTTCCTAGCTTTTAGTCTTGCTCTAGTTTATACATATCTCCCGGTTTGTTTCTGCATTCTTGTTCTTAATAAGTCAGTTTGTCCACCAATCAGCTCAAGCGTCTATATCCTATCAATGCTTAACACTTGGGGGCAATCAATGTCATATCCTATGGCCTCAGTATACCTCAGCTGAGTCATCCCTAGTTAGAGTCCTTTAGAGCTTCATGTGAGTCAGTCAGTCTGTCTTGTCTCCAAAAAGGATTTTGCATCAACAACAACACAATCAAACATCAAACTGAAAACAATCTATGCTTTTACATGCTTTTATCTCCTTGTATGCTTACTGATTCGCATTGAGATTTTTGCATATTGTGTCCCTTCGAGCCCTTCGATGATGTCCTTTACAAGATTTAGAGAGTGATGACTGGGGGCATAATCTTTTCTTTGTCTTTTGCTTGTATGTGAAAATCTAACAACTTTGGAAATTCTGGATTGAAATGGTGTCCAACTGTAAGAGCCTCTATCTCAAATTGGATGGCCATCCATACCTCGACCATTGATACCCCGATGATTCAAAGAAGTATTGATCTAACTATTGTCTTTTTGAGTGAGTTCTTTCTCCTACTGTGAAACACAATCTTACCTAAGGATGTGAACGATAAAGGGTTACTACAGGTAATTCACACTGGATTTAGAATGATCTCTTGACTGTTTGATGTGTTTGAATGCAAGGTGTATTCAAGTCATCATGACATTTATGTTTTGATGCTTATACAAATTGCTATATCAAAATGGACATGATATTCAAGTCATCCTGGTGTTTGTGCCTTGGTGCTTATATCTAATCTGACATTCTGAAAATAAAATCAATATTCATATATCCATGGTTGTTGACCAGTGGGTGTTGTATTGATTCTTGCGCATACAAATCAATATTCATATGTCTATGGTTTCATAGCTAATGGGCATTGTATTGATTTATCCGGTTACCTAAAAGTTCAATGATGATAACAAATTGACATATGATCAATGAGTAGGTCCTAGGTCTTAGGTTGCATTTCATTTTGCATGTCTCTTTGCATTTTGCATGTTTGCATGATCTCACAATGATTAAACGAACTTCAATGCTTAAATGATTCTTCAAATCGCATCTTCAAGTCTAACAAGAGCTGAATCTCACAAGAAGGTTCCTCCAACGAAATAGCAAGTAGAATCCTTTTTCGGGATCAAAATCAAAATCTGAGATCGTTTATTATGTCAAAATCATTATTTAAAAATTTTGGGCCTAGGACGGTCTACTGCTTGCATAATCGACCTTCCATCATCATAGAAATCTAGTATTCAACTTAATTGATTATCTAACATCAAACTATCAAAATTTCAACTTGGTCAACTATGGTCAACTCATGGTTTAACCTAGTCAAACTTAGTCTTTTGGGACCTTCCAACGATGTAGAATGCATTCTTGAATGTGTATAACCACTTTTCCAATCAATTAACATGCTTCTAAACTCTCAACGCTGACTTTTCTTGTCAGATTTCAATTTTAATCCCGAAGAGGACATGGTATTACACATCATTCAAAGTCTGTAATCAAATTGGAAATCATATCAAATTTGAAATCATATCTTCCTCAGTAATCAAGACAACAACCCCGTCTAGTTACTGATTCATCAAAAAAGACCTCATTTCTCGGGGCAAATCTATCATCACTTGGGGCATATCAGATTCATCAAGATCTATATCAATCTGGTATTCTCCTAATCTTGTAAACTGTAACAGTTTTTGCAACCATCGGATCATAGTGTTCTTTCCTTGGTTCTTCGGCAACTGAAGGGTTCGGATGTGATACCTGCTAGTTCTGCTAAGACAATCGAGTCTAGAACCGATCACTCACTTCTTTGCAATCCTAAGGTTTGGAATCAGACGTTTTGACACCTTTTCACAATCATAGGTTCATTTGTTGTTATAGTGATTATTATCTTTGGTCATTCAGGACCTATTATCTTCATATCAAATCAATATCAATCAGCTTCTATCTCATATCAATTATCAAACATCAGTTTCATATCTTTATTATACACAAACTATCTTTGAACCACTGTGCTTCCCACAATAATTCAAAGAGGGGCAAAATGTAATACCCCAAAAATGGGCTATAAGTTCATTAACCTCCTACATCTACAAATCAAATGAAATCAACATCAAAGTCCTAATCTAAGGCACATCTAAACATCATCGAATCATAATTGATTATCTTAAATTCTGCATCAGGGAATATTCCTAGCAATATTCCTAATTATCTTAATTATCTTTAATTTAATGATTATTTGGTGATAAATCACATTTATCCTAAGTTTGATTAATTGAATATTTTCATATTTAATTAATTAGATTTAATATCTTGCCACTTAATTGTGTAATTAAATTTAATTTTATCTATTATTAATTATATTATTTAATTTTGACAATAAATCCAATATCCTATGAATAATTGATTAAATTTTTATTTAATTAATTAAAGCAAGTTGTCATTATTTAATAATATAGTTTTTAATAAAAGTTTGATTAAATAATTGATTAACCCATAAATCAATTATTTATTTTCAAAAATCAGTTAAGTTGAGCATAAATCACTTTATTTATTTAATTAATTCATAATTATTATGCACATTCAAAAGAAATAGTTAAACTCCAAATTAGAAAATCAATGCAAAGTTGTGACTTTTTAGAACTCAACATCCTTTTGGAGTTCAAAAAGCTGATCTAAACTCTAATTTGAGTTAAAAAACTATTTTTGCATGATTTGCATATTTTTGTGAATTAAATTATCTTTATTATCAGATAACTCAAAAATCAAGCTGAGTTAATCTAAGTGATTTATGGCTTTTTTTTATGCACCTCCAAAGCCTTGGATTTCCATAAAATTAAAGCCTCAGCTCATCTCAAATCATCTCATATTTTTGCACAATCACGCTGGAAAATTGGAATTGGAAGGATCAAAGCTTATTGCGAATCAACATTGTTGTGAGATCACTTTTGTTTTCATATTATTGTTAGATCAATTCATAGCATATCATTTTTTAGCATATCATAGATTTCATATCAGTTTTTCATATTATTGCATAGAAAATTTAAAAAATATAGATTAATTGCATTCAATTCATATATAGATCAATTGCATTCAAATCCTTCATTTAGGTGTCGTCTAGGTCACTGATCTTGATAACAATCTGAGAACATCAATCTCGCACCTATTAGAAGGCAGTAAATCGCTTGGTTAGATTAGATTTCAATTTTGCATGATTTTTTCTAACCTCTAATGTTTTACTGAAGTGTTGTGTCTACAGATCAGGTACAATTTTCACACACACACAATCTGCCAACAAGCTAAGGGAATGACAACAAATCAAGGGTTCTACCAACCCTTACCAATCCCTTCAAGGCCTTGGGAATCCATTTCAATGGATTTTGTCATGGGACTACCTAAAACCAAGCAAGGATTTGATAGTGTGTTTGTCATAGTGGATAGATTCAGTAAAATGGCCCACTTTGTGCCATGCAAGAGCACAAATGATGCATCTCATATAGCCAATCTCTTCTTCAAGGAAGTAGTTAGAATTCATGGCTTACCTCAAAAAATTGTATCAAACAGAGATGTAAAGTTTCAAGGGCACTTTTGGAGGACACTCTTCAAGAAATTGGGTACAAATCTCACCTATAGCTCTACCTATCACCCTCAAATAGATGGGCAGACTGAGGTAGTGAATAGTTCCCTAGGGAATCTTCTAAGATGCCTCACCAAGCAATATTCACAGATTTGGGATACCATTCTACCCCAAGCAGAGTTTTCCTTCAATGACTCAATCAATAGGTCAACTGGCAAGACTCCATTTCAAATAGTGTATGGTATGCACCCCAAGGGACCACTAGATTTGATGGAACTCCCATCTGATTTTAGAATTAGTGCACAAGGCCAAGAATTGGCAGAACTTATCAACAAGGTACAGTAGCAAGTACAGGAAACCCTACAAAAGTCCAGTTTAAAATAAAAAGAAAATGCTGATAAGAAGAGAAGAGAGGTTCATTTCAAAATAGGGGGTAGAGTTTGGGCATTCCTAAGGAAGGAAAGACTACCTAAGGGTAGATACTCCAAGTTGCAAATGAAGAAGGTAGGCCCCTGCAACATATTGAACAAACTAGGTGACAATGCCTATGAGATCTCCCTTCCTCCAACATTGTAGATCTCTCCAATCTTCAACATTGTAGACCTCACACCATCTAAAGGTACAACAAGTTCAAGCAATGAGCAGGGTAAGGACACAAGCATGGAGGATGAAGACTGTGTCATTAATCCTCCACAAAGAAAACCGGTGGAGATTGAAGAAATTTTGGACTCCAAACTACTCAAGCAGACCAGATCAAGGAACTATATGTAGTACTTGGTAAAATGGAAGGGCTTACCAAAGATTGATGCTACATGGCTGACCGAGGATCAAATACAGTAGCATGGGACCTTGGTAGAGAAGCTATACTCAAGTAGGGACTTGAGTTTTAAATTTCAAGGGGAGTATGGTGCAAGAGCACCTACTCCTACTCCAGATTCAACAGGAATTCTCATGAAGCCTAAGGTTTCACACTAAGGTCCTTGAGACCTCTAGTCATGCTTAGGATAGAAATTAGTATTGAGATCTCATTGTAAGGCCATAGTTCCAAGTTGGCATTTTATGAGCCCTTGGTCTAACTATTGGTCATTTATGATCCAATATCCTAGGCATAGGTAGTTTTCATGTTTTCTATGTTTGGATCCATTAGGGATCATCAAATTAGGGATAAGACCAATTTTGGTCATTAGAATAGCAAATTGTCAAAATTGCTCAAAAGTTGTCAAGCAACTTTAGAGCAACTTTAAAAAGTTGTTAAAAACTTGTAAAAGACCCTCCCAAATGGCTAAATGGTTTAAACCTCACTTGTAACCATCGGGAGCATCCTATAAAAGCCCTCACAGGTGGGTGATAGGATATACAACTTGTAATAGGCATTTTTATCAATAAAAACCATCTATTCTCTACAAATTCTAAGTTTCATAGCATTGTATGGATAGGTATGGATGTTGGGGTATGGAGGTTGATTCTATTGTAGTTGGTCTCATGTGTTAATTCAAATTGGTTTGGAAGATATCAAAACTTTTGTGACAGTGCCTAGGATTAAGGCTTAAAATCAGGATTGGAGATAGGGCCTGATTGTTTAGGCACATTTCACCATGGGAAATTGATTCCCCTTGGTGGAATACAAGTAATTTTAATTCATTTTCATATTATGCAGGCCAGGAGAGTGGATTTGCAGGGAGTTGGTCTTGCCACCATAACCTAAGTGTACATCTCTATGTGTGCACCCGTTGGGAATCTAGGACAGTCCTCCTAGATTTCAGTTGAGGGTTCTTCAGGACCCATAAACTTCTATTCTCACTTTTTTTATACATATGAACATGCTCCCACATCTATTTTGTGCATTTTCATAGGGAAAAGAGTACCTATAGTGTATTTGGAGCCCTATTTAGGCCTATTAGCCTGGTCCAATGTTGCAACAGCAACAACCTCCACTCATTTCCATTCCTTGGTGTTCAAGAATGTTTAGTAAAACCCCAAAGGGTATCAAAATCCTCAACCCATGCATAGCTTCATTTGGAAGTATTTTGTCTTATGCTTAGATTTCCTTCTAGGAAGGGCTACAAACAGGTTTCTAGGATTGTGCAGCAGCATAGTCTTGTGTGTTGTTCAATGGTGAAAGAACCATTGGAACTAATGAAATAAGACCTAAATAGGCTAGAGAAATTTACATTAGCCACCCTTGGTCTTATTATTCAGTTCATAGGGTTTGAATCCATATTTCCTTGAAGGAACCTCTTAGTAATTCATTGGTTTTGGTGCTTGGGACTTTGGCAAACCTAGTGATTAGGTTCTTTTGTCTTGTAGGGTTGCGATAACCTTCAACAAGTCCTATTTTGATACTTTTGATAAGTATATTGGCACTAGACCTTGCACCTTGGGTGTTGAGGAGTTCAACCTTCACCTAATTGCTCACTATTTGAAGGCTTCCGTTGACCACTGCTGCCTTGAGACCTCTAGTCATGCTTAGGATAGAAATTAGTATTGAGATATATTGGCACTAGACCTTGCACCTTGGGTGTTGAGGAGTTCAACCTTCACCTAATTGCTCACTATTTGAAGGCTTCCATTGACCACTGCTGCCTTGAGACCTCTAGTCATGCTTATGATAGAAATTAGTATTGAGATCTCAATACTAATTTCTATCCTAAGCATGACTAGAGGTCTCAAGGACCTTAGTGTGAAACCTTAAGCTTCATGATAATGCCTGTTGAATCTGGAGTAGGAGTAGGTGCTCCTACACCAATGTTGATCAACTCTTTAAGCTATTCTCCTTTATTAGTAGAGAGTTGATAGGCACCAGACCCAAACACTACAATAATAATATACAGACCAAGCCAATTCAGCACAAATTTTCCCTTTTGGATCTGTTGTTGTTAATTCTTAGGGTTATCTCTTAGGATGAGATCACCCACTTGGAAGTCCCTTGGTCTAACTTTCTTATTATAGCTCTTGGACATCCTCTTCTGATATGCTCAAAGATGATCAAATGCCACTTGCCGACGTTCATCCAGTAATTTGAGCTCTTGTAGCTGAGATATTCTGTTATCATCATTAGTGATGAGGCTCTTTAGAGAGACTCAAAGTGTAGGAATCTCAACCTCAATTGATAGTACAACATCTACTCTATAAACCAAAGCAAAGGGTGTGGCCCCTATCAAT
Organism: Chamaecyparis obtusa; assembly: GCA_027943335.1. Lineage (NCBI taxonomy): Eukaryota > Viridiplantae > Streptophyta > Pinopsida > Cupressales > Cupressaceae > Chamaecyparis > Chamaecyparis obtusa. Next base: position 629,764 of record BSBK01003992.1, read on the forward strand.
TTCTGTATGCTTGTTCAATAAGCGCATGGAGCTAGATTGATCTAGAGATGCTAGTCTCATCCAGATTTGTGAACTATACGATGCAGGATCTTAAGGATCACCTTGTTTGATGCTTCCTTCTATCCATTACCCTGGGGATAATAGATGGAAGACCAATGCTGCATGATTTTGAACTTAGACCATAGTTCTTTCAAATCCTCATTCTTAAACTACCCCCCATTGTCAATGATTATTGAGGAGGGTACACCATACCTCCAGATGATGTAATTTAGTATGAACATGGCTATAGATTTTCCATTGGCTATGGTCAGAGGTATTTCCTCGACCCACTTGGTGAAATAACATGTAGCAGTAATGATGAACTTGTGTCCATTCGAGGAAGAAGGATGAATTTGACCCACCAAATCAAAGGCCCATTGTTGAAATGGCCAAAAAGTGATGAAGGGAATAAGCTCCTTGGTGGGAGCGTGAATCAAATTTCTATGTAGTTGACACTATTTGCAAGACTTGGCATACTGTGTAGCTTCCTTTTCCATATCTAGCCAATAGTAACCAGCTCTAATAAGCTTGCAGGCTAGTGTCAGGCCACTCGAGTGAGATCCATAGATGCCTTCATGCACCTTAGCTAACGCACGCTTAGACTTGTCAGGTTCTAAACATCTAAGGAGGGTACTATCTAGACCTCGCCTATACAATTTGTTAGCTATGATGACATACTGTGAAGCACTGTGGATTAGGTGACGTTTCTCATTCTAGGTGTAGGTATATGGAACAATCTAGTCATGGAGGTAGGAGTAGATGTGATGGTAGTGGGATGAATCATGTCCAATGACTAAATAGATCATCTGAGATTTAGGGGCATCATAGGCTATGTAGAGTAACGGTTCCACCAGGAATTCATGGTGGAAGTTATTCTTTGGCATCTGTAGCATAGAACCAGATTATCCATTGCATCAGTCACTTTTTTGTATGCCATTAGAATTTGCTAGAAGGTGATATGTGCAAATTACTTTCTTAGATCATCAACCATCCATTTGTAAGGCACCAATTTGTCATCCTTTGTCTGGTAGATGTCATTGACTTGATTGATGACTAGTTGTGAGTCTCCAAAGACTTTGAGTTCATCCACTCACCATTTGATGGATATCTTCATGCCATTGATCAAAGCTTTGTACTCAGTAATGTTGTTTATACAAGGAAACAACATCTTGTATGCTTTGGGTAAAGAGTACCTTTGTGGCATGATGAACAGTATCCCAACACCTGACCCTTATTGGGTGAATCATCCATCAAATAACATAGTCCATGATTGATGCATGAGAAGCATGATGGACTCATCTGGGAATTCAATGCTCAATGGTTGATGATCTATGAGAGCTACCTCTACCAAATGATCTACAATCACCTATCCTTTGATAGCTTTTCTCTCTACATACTCGATTTTAAAATCACTGAGTATCATGACCCACTTTGCCAGTCTACCTGTGAGGGCAGATTTACTGAGCAAGTGTTTTAATGGATCAATCTTGGCAATGAGATGTGTAGTGTGAGCAAGCATGTTGTGTTGTAGTTTCTATGAAGAAAATATCGATGCTAGACACACCTTCTCTATGACAAAGTAGTTTGTTTCATAAGAGACCAGTGTCCTACTAATGTAATAAATAGCTCTTTCCTTGTTATTTTGATCTTCTTAAGCTAAGAGAACATCTAGTGATGTATCTATAGTAGAGATGTAAAGGATGAGAGGCTTCCCAGGAATAGGAAGCATTAGTATTGGTAGATTTGCAAGACACTATTTGATCTGTGTGAGCCCTTTGTCATAGTATTCATTCCACTCGTAAGTCACACCTTTGTGTAAGGTCTTGGTGAATGGTTGTGACTTGTCAGCCAGTTGTGAAATGAAACATCAGATAGATTGTAATTTGCCTCAAAGTCCTCTCATTTGACTAATGTTGCATGGCAGAGGCATTTCCATGATGGTTTGAACCTTCTCAAGATCTACTTCAATGCCTTTAGTAGAGATGATGTATCCCAGAAGTTTTCCAAATGTTACTCTAAATGCACACTTTTTGGGTTGAGCCTCAAATAGAATTGTTCCATTCGATCCAGTATAGGACCTAGATCTACAAGATGTGCCTTCCATTGTGTGCTCTTGGATAAGGTTTCATCCACGTAGTCTGCCACCATCTTATGCATCATGTCATGAAAGATAGTAGTAATAACCCTTTGATATGTAGCTCCAGCATTTTTAAGTCCGAAGGGCATGACATTCCAACAGAAAGTTCCTCAAGTGCATGTGAAGGCAGTCTTCTCTTGATCTTCTGGTGTGATCTTTATCTGGTTGTAGCCAAAGAAACCATCCATTAGTGATTACATTTCATAACCAGTCATCATGTCCACAATCATGTTAATGTTGGCTAATGGAAAGTCATCTTTAGGACATGCCTTGTTCAAGTCCCAAAAATTCATGCAGACTTGGATAGATTTATCATGTTTAGATACTGGAATGATGTTAGAAATCCATTCTGTGTAGTCAATTTCTCTAATGAAGCCATCTTTGAGAAGCTTTTCCAATTCAGTCTTGACTAGTAACGCCACATGTGGATGCATCTTACAGAGCTTTTGTTTAACAGGCTTAACGCCTGGTGCAATATGTGTACAAGATTTAGTACCTTCATAGAATTAGTATCATACAATAAATCAAATAGAAACTAAATAAACCACAATTAGTAACTATTTAGCAAATGAAAGATCAATTAAGCATCCTATGGCTCTCTATCTAAGAGTGTTAATAGAATCTCTTGGCAAGCTACCATTAATGATAGTCCTAGAATGAGAAATGATAAAGATTAAGCTAAAGCTAATAATTAATTCAAATTGAATGCTAATTAAGCTCTTAATTTCCTTTTTAGCTATAAAATAGAAGAGGTTCTATGCAATTATCATATGTGGTTATGAATTATGATTGATTTTGGTCTTCCTTTTATAGATTTATGCAAGGGTAGGGGGTGTAGTTGTATTGATCATGATTAAGCTTGAGTTGAGTCTTTGGTTCCATCCTTTGAAGATAATGCAAAGTTTGTGTCCTCAAAGCTTGAGACAAGAAGACAAGATGAATGGACAAGATGCTATTTCACTTTGAGTGATTGAGATTGAATTTGGCTTGATCCATGTGAATGTATTTTCTCAAATCCTATTGGTTGATTGAATTTCCTCCCCTTTTGGGTTGTTGAGAGAAATTAGGATTTATTAATTGATTTAAATTAATTTGTTTAGCCATGTACCCCTTGAATGGGTTGAATTCAATTTAATTCAAAACTATACAATTAATTGATTTGATTGCACTTTGATTTATTTTAACTTGATTAAAATGCTCTCAATTTTGATTTATCTTGAATTAAAGCTTGATTTTAATTTTGATTGCCTAAATATTCCTTTTGATTCAATTACTTTGATCTTGTCTTTGATTTTCTTTGATTTGCCCTAATTTGTTACTTAATTTTCTTTGTCCATTTTCAGGTGATTACAAATGCCCCTCTTTGAGTTGACGTGTGAAGCATGTCAATTCAAAGAATACTCTGATCTTGCTAATGATAGGTCCTGATTTAACTGATGGTCGATCTTGATGTTCATTTGATATTATCTGATGGTCGATCCTTAATATCTGATATGAGATTGATGCAGATTTGATGCTTTAATTCTCTTGATGCAGTTCTGATGATCATTCATTTAACATGATGTTGTTATTTGATGGTCGTTCTGATGATTGATACTTGATATGATGATTGATTCGATGATTGATTCTGATGTGATACCTGATTTGATGATTGATTCTAATGTGATGGCCCATTTGATTGATTTATGAAAAAATTTATGATAAAAGCTTTCGCTTTGATTTGATAGTCGATCTCTTGATTCTCGATGATGATGCTGCTGATGTTGATTATCCGATGGTATGCCCCCTCGAAAATGAAATAAAATTTTCTATGATGTTTGAGATTTTGATGTTTTAGGTCAAATGGTGTTGATGTAGTTCATTTTTATAATGAATTTTAATTTCATTTCTGATATTTTTTTTACGTCTATTTGATTACAAATGCCCTTGTTTTGGCTGATTTGATGAATAATTGAAGTTATTAGGTCAATTCTAGGAAAAGATTCCTCTTTTAGGTCAAATATTCCCTTTTTAGGTCAAAAGGCTATATAAAGGGGTCAAAATTCCTTTTCACTATTCATTTTTACTTTTACTTTCCACTTTTTCCTCTCTATCCTTTGTTGACTTTCGGTGATGTCGATCCCCATCTGTGAGCATAGATTCAAGAAATACTATCAATATCAATGTTTACCTGGCTCTAGACCTTCGGTGAGTGCCTAAACTTCCTCATTTTGTTGATTTATGCATTTAATTTCAAGAATTTTGAATTTTTCCTGCTTAAACCCTATTTTTTTCCTTTTTTAAAACCAAAGTGCACTTTTGTGTTTTTAAATGGTGCTTTTACCCTCCAAGTTGCGCTTCTGCAACTTTAAGGTGCACTTTCGTGATCTGAAACTATGCTTATGCTTGCCATTTTTAGGCCCTAAACCGCCTTTACCTTGTTAAAGAGTGCTTTTGCTCTATTTTTTACTTTTACCATTTTAAATAGCACTTCTGATATTTTAAAGTGCACTTTCAAATTATTTTGGTGCTTTTGCTCCAAAATTTGCTTTTAAACCATTAAGTAGCGCTTTTAAACTTTTAAACAGCACTTTTTCATTTGTGTGCTTTTAAAGCTTGAAATAGCGCTTTCACCCTGCCAAAAATGATTTCAAATTGATTTAGTCCACTTTGCAATTTTGTCGATGTCATCAATCAGTTGATAGGTTAAGGTCACAAACTTGATTTGTTTAGCAAGTTGTAAGATGTCAGTATGAGTCAGTTATAATTTGAATATTTGTCATCAATCTAGATTTAGATGATGGGTGATGATAAATTTTCCATTCTATCTGAGTGGAAACATGAAAATTGATTGTGGTTTGATATTTTGAAAATTTTGATTAACTTAGAATGATCCAAATAATAATCAATTTTAATTCTGATGTGATTGAACTTGCTTTTTTTAGGTGGTCCTTAGGCCTTTGCATGTTCAAGGTGTCTATCCTTTTTCTTGGAGTATGATACCTAACCTCAGTGCAGTGGATCATCACCATATCAGTCTTTGTGGCTTGTCTTTCCTTCTTCATCTTCCTCAATTTCAAGTGAATCAGGGTCTTCTCACTACTATGGCTGAGTGTCGACACTCAAACCATAATACTTTCTACTTGTCATTAGGGGAGATGACTATCACTCCCAAGGATTTATATCAGATCCTTCATTTACCGACTCGTGGTGAGCAGGTTTATTATGACTCTTTGTATGATGGATCTACATGTCGGTGAGTATTTATGGATCCTACCATTGGTGACGCTCACATCCAGTGGGCTCAGTTTGTTTCCTTTCCTATATTGCCAGTTGTTCTAGGTACTTTGATCGGTGGGTTCTTACTTCCTGACAGATGTGGGCACGGGTTTGCTGTCGGTTGGGGTCCCATTCTCAAGGATCTGATGACACATCCTTATTGCTTCAACTGGGGTTCATGTGTCCTAGCATAGTTATATCATGAGTTGCACACGGTTATTTATAGGCATTCCACTACACTTACTGCAGGTGCCATCCTTCTTCAACTATGGACTTGGGAGCATATCCTAGTGACACGTCCTATTATTGCCCAAGATCATTAGCTAGGTTGGTCTTTTCTTGGATGTACGATGGTATCATTATCCAGACCCATATGGGTAAGTTGGATTACTGGCGACGGGTTATTGATGACATGGACACTATTGTGTGGCGGTCGTATCTTGGTTGCGAGGTTTGGCCAGAGGATGATGGTGAGTTTCCTTACATGTTTTGCCCCTAATGGATGATCGGGCATTCCACTTACACTATTGAGAGATTATGTTTTCAACTAGTTCTACGTCAGTACAGGCATACTCAGGATATGTCATAGGGAGTAGCCATGTATGCTCGAGTACAGGCTGAGAGATCATTATGTTGCCCATGTGTAGATTATGGGATAGATGTGTGAGAGATACAAGACATTAGGTATCATCCTTGGTCTCCTAGATCACATTTCATGGATGCAGGTATTACTGATGATTATGCTACTTGGGTGCATCGCTATCCTTTTCCTCAGTTCACCGATCCTATGGAGAGAGTTCCTGCTATTGATGAGCTTTCAGATGGAGATGATGGTGATGCAGGAGATGATGTTGGTGATGGTGGTGGAGATGGTGGTGGGTTTGGTAGGATTAGGGGATGGTGTGGACAACAGGATCATCAAGGAGCTAGAGCAGGTAGAGTTTGTATTCCAGTGATAGTTGTTGCTCCAATTCCTCCTAGGAGTGGTGATCAGGTGAGGGGTCGTCGGGTTGACAGGATCCTACATCATGTTGCCAAGGATCCAATAGATAGACTTAGAGTCAAGTGTCAAAGGGAGGTTGATGCAGATATTGCACAGGTATTACTCGATTAGGCATAGGGTGCTCCTACTTAGCAGGTTATTCCTACATTTGTTCCACATGCTACCTCATCTTAGGCACAAGCTTCTACTTCGATGCCTTCATCTTCTTCACATCCATTATCTTCTCGCTTTGTTCCATCTTTGGGTGATCCATCTTCATCAATGCCATCTTCTTCTGTTCCTCCTCCATAGCCTTCTGCAGCACAGAATCCTGCCCTAGACTTAGCATCAGATGTTGTATCTTTGTAGACTCAGATATCAACGATGTAGAAATAGGTTTCTTAGTTGAGTTCAATGATGCAGAGTTTCATGGCTTCTATGAGTTAGCAAGGTTTACAGGCTAGTTTGAGTCGGCCGCTAATAGTGCTCCTGGGCCTGATGATATTCATGGTTCTAGTGATTCAACTATTTGAGACATCTATGATTCTTCCATTTGATATACATGATCTTTCTTCCTTGTTTTTGTCAAGACATTGGACTCTTATTGTATCATTTTTTATCGATTGATGTTGTTTATGTTGATACTTTGATAGTTGATGGACAATGATATTTAGACATTGCTTTTATGATCATTCAATTAGACTTTGATATCTTGTTGATTTTATGATGATGGTATCATGGACTTTGATACTCTCTTTGATAGATTTCTCTATATATTATGTCATTATGTGTTAGATCTCTTTTTCAGGTGTTTTGCTATGATATGCATATCTATATGATTTTATCTCCTATATGCTTTATTTTATGCTTTTCAGATGCAATTTTCAAATGTATGCCAATGTTCTAATGATGCTTAACTGATAGTCTTATGTATGACATAGAATATATAAATGCTATGTTCATTTAATGATTAATGATATTGTGTATGTATGCAATGGATATATGTAGGATGTTAGATGGATAATGAATAATGGATCTAATGAATGCATTTCTTTTGATATGAAAATGTGATGGATCTATGTAATGATGCAGTGATCATGAGCTTTTAATGATTAATGATTCTAGATGTTTTTGTAATATGGAAGGATGATACTATCATGAATGATGTGCATTTAATGATGAAAGATCCTAATAGATGAAATGAATGATGTGCTAACTAATGTGATGCACTTAATGAATTGATACTTAAGAATGCACCTTAAATGAGATGAATGCAATCTAAAGATCATTAATGAACTTAATGAAATTTAAATGGATACAATCTAGTGATAATAATGCAACTTAATGCAATGCAAATGGATGCAATCTAATGATATATGACATCTAATGTAATGAACTTAATGATTCAAATGTTGGACACATTTAAATGCATGCAAGGTTTAATGAAGATGACTTAATGAAACTTAATCAATGTAAGTGAACTAATGAAATGCACTTTGTTTTTTATTTGATTTTTATTTCCAACACTTTCGATCATATATAGTTGTTTTTTATGATCCTTTGATTTTTTATTTGACTACACCCCCTTTTCTTTTTTTCTCTTGCAAATTAAGCTAAGAAAGGCAAAACATATTAAATGCATTTAATCTAAGATGTATGCAACTAACTATCATTATTCAAAAATTTGGAGCTTATAATCATCATTGAGCAATTTTGGAATCCCATTTTAGTACAACCATCACTAGTTCAACTATGATGATATGGATACTTTTTGCACCTCTTTCTTAGCTTTCCCATCTCTTTTCGGTATGACTATCACTGATTGAAGCCAATCATGAGAGTGTGAATACTGATTTTGTCAAATTCTATGTTGCAAGTTGATGTTGGTATTATGATATTGAAGATCAAAATAACCAAGGTATCCTTTTGTGTAAACAAACATAAATCTCAGTTTTATCCTATGTACAAGTCCTCGATGATTCTTTGATGATCACGTCCTTAGACAAACAATACATGATTTAAAACTTTGATTTTAAGACAATCATTCAGAAATCAACAAAAATATCATCCTTTCATCATAGCTTGTCTAGTTTACAACTTTCATCTATTCACTAGAAAGACATGATTTTATCAATTAAGTCAACCCTTAGAAAAAAAAATTGTAATGTTTTTCAAATCCATATGTCAAGTGTAGTTCCATCCATTTCATACTTTCAATCCTAATAAAGATAAGGTCATGTAAGATCTCGGATCATAATTTTGCATTTGGTTCAAATTGGATTAGAATGTAGATCTGATTAAGTGTTCCTCTTTCATTTTTAATGAATTGATTCTCATGATTGAATAAAGCTTACTTTGATGAATCCTTCCTCCTTTTGATTAGATTGCCCCCAGTTTGATATGATTTCATTTGTGGGACTTAGGACAATTTGCAGATTAGGTGACCAAAATCTTGAGGTACTTGCAAATGCAACTATGGGGTTTTATTATGCAATATATACAAATGCTGGCGAATGCAATATTTACAAGGTGACCTTCTAGGTGTGCGACTAACTTGGACTTTCAATGGTGCATGTTTACCAGATTTTCACCGATTGAATGGATCTTTCTTTTTTTTCTATTTTTAAAGATTTTTTCTTTTTTTGCTACCAAGGTGCCTATTTGCTAGGTTTTCACCAAGGCACTTTTTTCTCTTTTTTGAATTTTTTGTATTTTTTCTTTTTTTCAATTTTTTTTTCATATCATCAAGGTGCCTATTTGCTAGTTTTTCACCAAGACAACATCTTTTTGAGAATCATATTTGAATGTTTTTGGTATTTCTTCATGCGCAATTTTCCACTATTTTTTATCTTTTCTGCATTTCTGATTTGTTTGTGCTTTTATATTTTTCAAGTATTTTTGGTATTTTCAAGATCTCTTTTGACTATGTACAATAAATATGATGCTCTCCATCTAATACTCTTTATACTCTTTCATCTACCTCATGTATAGAACCTCTTTAAATGCATGCTATTAATTGGTTCTTGTAGCTCTTCTCCATCACAATCTACTAATTTGTAGGTCTTGGTCCCAAAGAAGAAGTAATGATAAATGGTCCTAACTAGTTTGCTTCCCATTTTCCTTTCTTTTCTCTTTCTGCTTGATTTTTGGGATTCTCTCACAAAACTAGGTCACCTACTTGAAATGTTCTTGACTTGATGTGCTTGTTATAAGTCCTTGACATTCTATTTTGATACACCTTTAGATGGTCAAATTCTTATTTATGTTTCTCATCTAGGAGTTCTAGTTCTTGCAGCCTAGCAACTCTATAGTCTTCCTCACTTATCAAACCATGAAGAGATAACCTTAAGGATGGAATTTCTACCTCCAAAGGCAAAACTGCTTATGTTCCAAAGACTAAGGAAAAAGGTGTAGCTCTTGTTGGTGTTCTTATGCTTGTTCTATAAGCCCATAAGATCAGGTTTATTTTGATGTGCCAATCTCTACCTAAATTGTCCACTGTTATCTTCAATATCTTCAAGATTTTCTTATTTGTTGCTTCAGCTTGTCTATTACCTTGAGGGTAATAAATTGATGAAGAATGATGAATCATGTGAAAATTTGTGCATAAATCCTTTAGGTCTTTATTTTTTAAATGCTTTTCATTATCTATTATGATGGCATGAGGTATGTCATATCTATAATTGATGTGATTTAGGATAAACAAAGATATCTGCTTTCCTATTGCAGTTGATAAGGGTACAACTTCCACCCATTTGGTAAAGTACTATGTTACCATGATGATGAATTTATGACCATTCAAGGATGGTGGATAAATCATTCTTGTTAAATCTAGACCCCATTGATAGAATGACCAAGGTGTTGTCATCAAATGAAGCTCTTATGCAGGCACATGTATCAAGTTTCCATGGAATTGACACTTTCTACAAGTTTTGGCAAAGTTACAAGCGTCTTTCTCCATCGTAGGCCAAAAATATCCTATCCTAAGAAGTTTCTTAGCTAGGGTTAATCCATTCGAGTGTGACCCACAAATTCCCTTGTGGATTTCTCGCAAGGCTACATTTGATTCCTCTTCTTCTAGACATCTAAGGAGCATTCTTTCTAAACTCTTGCGATACAATGTTTCAAAAAGTATGGTATATCAGGAGGCTTGGCAAGCTTTTCTTTTAATTCCTGGTTTGGTCTATGGGTAGGATTTGATCTTTCAAGTAAGTGTAAATAGGTCCATACCAAGGTGATTCATGTGTAGTTAGCAAGAAAATGGTATAAGGGTGGGTAGGGCCAAACGCAAGTTGTTCCACTTCTTCTACTAGGAATTCATATCTGGCAGTCTGATCAGGCATTTGTAGGAGTGATGCCAAAGTTGCCATTGCATCTACTGCTTTGTTCTTATCTCATGGCACTTGCTCAAATGTAATAAGAATGAATTAATTCTTAAGATTTTCCACCATGTTTTTGTAGGGTACCAATTTGTCATCTTTTGTCTGATATTCTTCATTAACCTGATTAATGACTAATTGTGAATCTCCATAAACCTTTAGTTTTGTCACCTTCCACTCTAATGCCAACTTGATTCCAATAACCAAGGCTTCATATTCTACTATGTTATTGGTGCATGGAAATAGAAATTTAGAGGACTTAAGAATAGTAGATCCTTGAGGAGTGATTAGAAGTAAGCTTTCTATTGACCCATGTTGAGTGTATGAACCATCAAAATACATTGCCATGTTTTTGCCTCAACATTGACAATCTCTGAATCTGGGAATTCCACCTGAATGGGATGATCATCTTGAAGTGGTGCTTTTGCTAACTAGTCAGCAATGACTTTCCCTTTGATAGAATTGTGGTCTACATATTCAATGTCAAATTCACTTAGCACCATAACCCATTTGGCTAGTCTTCTATTTAATGTTGTTTTACTAAGTAGATACTTCAAAGGATCAATCTTGGCTATGAGCTTTATCTTGTGGGCTAGCATATAATGGAATAATTTTTGGGAAGCAAAAACCATGTCCAAGCATGCCCTTTCCATGAATGTGTAGTTTAACTCATATTTGACTAGAGTCCTACTTATGTAGTATATTGTTTTTTCTTTGCCTGTTTCATCTTCTTGTGCTAAAAGTGCCCCCAATGAATTCTCCGTTGCTGAAATATATAAGATCAAGGGCTTGCCTCTAATAGGTGGCATCAATATTGGAGGGTTCATAAGGTATTTCTTCAATATATTAAAGGCTTCTTCACACTTTTCCTCCCATTTGAAAATTGTATCTTTATGCAAAAGTTGGGTGAAATTATGACATTTTTCCGCTAGTTGGGAGATAAATCTCCTGATGGATTGTATCCTTCCTTGTAGAGACCTCATTTGGCTAATATTTTTAGGTGCTTCCATCTCCATAATGGCCTTGACTTTAGCGGGATCCACCTCAATTCCCTTTGTAGATACAATATAGCCTAGTAGTCTGTCGGATTGGAATCCAAATGCACATTTTTTTGGATTAAGCCTCACTTTAAATTATTCTAGCCTTTCAAATATTTTCTCCAAGATTGGTAGATGCTCCTCCCTTGAGTTAGATTTGGCTAATATATCATCTACATAATCTTCCATGAACTTATGCATCATATCATGGAATATTGTGGTCATCACTCATTGATAGATTGCTCCAGCATTCTTCAAACCAAAAGGCATGACATTCCAACAAAAAGTACCCCATGCACATGTAAAAGTTGTCTTATCTTGGTCTTTTGGTGCTATATTTATCTGGTTATATCTACTGAATCCATCCATGAGTGAGAACATAGAATGTCCCACTATTAAGTCTACAATAGCATATATGCTTGGAAGAGGGAAGTCATCTTTATGACATGCCAAGTTTAAGTCTCTAAAATCTGTGTAGATTCTGATGAATTTATCTGCTTTTGATACTAGCACTATATTTGAGATCCATTGTGCATAATCAATGGCCCTTATAAATCCCACCTTCAACTATTTTTCTAATTCTACTTTGACAAGTAGTGCTCTATGAGGATGCATCTTCCTTAGCTTTTGCTTAACGGTTTTGGCTCCTTCTTTGATATTTAGGTGATGCATTATCAGATTTGGATCTAGTCTTGGCATATCATCATAAGACCATGCAAAGTTAACTTTTTTTTCCTTAAAGAACTTGATGAATTATGTTCTTTCTTCACTAGATAGGGATGCCGCTAGGTGGATGATCTTCGGCTCATTTTTTGATCTAATATTTATCTTTTCTGTAGGCTCAATTAAGATTGGAGATATTTATTCATAATGTTCTGGTAGAGCATCCAAACTCCCTTCCTTAGGTGCCTCAATTGGGTTTTCACCTTTGGAAACATCCTTTATTTCTTTTTTTTCTTTTTGATCTAATGTTGCCACTACGTGGTTTTCAACACTTGTTTCTTTTCCTTTTTTTATTTTTATTTTTTTTTTTCATTTTTTTCATGGATTGAAAGTTTGGATGCTCCCCTTGATCATCTCTTCCTAATATTCCATGGCAAAAGAAGTTTGAACTGTGTTAAGGTATTGGGACACCATGTTGTCATTCAAGAAAGTTGGGAGGATGGTTGGTTCAATGGAATCCCATTCAATTAATTTTGGGTGTATGAGAGTTAATGGGTCAATACTTGGGCTTAGTTCAATGGATTTTAAGGCTACCTTGTTAGATGGTTCATACATTATATCATGCAAGTCTATGACATGGGCCTCTTCTAAATGTTCTAAAGAAGTAGGATCAAAGTCCTCCTCACTAGACTCCTCTAAGGTTTCCATTGGATAAAAGTCATGTGGATTAAACCTAACATCTGATTCCTCCATAGTAGGTCTCCATGAAGGTATGTAGGGTTCTCATACCCATTGATTTATCTCCATTTATATGCTTGGCACATCATTTAGAACCACTTGATTTTAACTAGATGCTTGATTTGGACTTGATTTTGCTATTTTTCCTTTATCCTTGGTAGAAGTATAGGTATGAATAACATCAATATCCTTATCATGGCATGACTCATCAAATAATGTATCCCATTCCCACTCATTCGAATCTTCATCACTATGAGATTCTAATTGCAATATTTGATCATAGAATTTGGGATAGTGTTTTTGGGTATATCCTTCTTCAAGATACCCTAATCCTGTTTTCTCCTTGGTATCTCGCCATGTTGTTTCTATGGGTTCAATGAGCCCTTCATTCTTCATTCCCAAAGGTCCTTGACCTTTACATCCCATCTTTTGCATGATTTGAAACCCTTTCCCATATTGATGTGTGGGAATGGTTATATTTTGAATATGTTTGACATGTGCACTTGATTCTTCATCTTTATATAACCATTTTAGGATCTCATTGTCTTCTTCATCCATGGACGATGATGTACTTTCCCTCAAAAAGTTATCATTATATTTATGGGGTAGATTTGAGGGTCTTCCATAGGACTTGGGTGATAAGGGTAAGTCCATCATAGATAAGGAGTATTCGCCTACTCCTTTTTGCTTGATCTTACATTGCTTATCAAAATTCTTCATCATTTGGTCCATTTTCTAATAATGGGCCTCTTTGGTGTATACTTGGATTGCTTTGGTTTGGTCTTATTTTGATTCTTCAATATTATTATCCTCACTAACCTTCTCTTTTCCTTTAGTTGATGTAGTTAGGTTAGTGAGTTTTGGTGTGTCTTCAATAACAATTTCCTTTTCTATCTTTTATTTTCCCTTCAATAATGGGATGTCTTTAGAACTTTTCCCTTGCTCCATTTGCTTAGGTATAGACCCTTCTGCATTGTGTGGAACTAAAGAGTCATTGATAGGCTTGATTTTGTTACAATATTGGAAGGGTTTTAGGTCCCCACTTACCATTATTTATTGCCCTAGATAAGGAAATTTTAGGAATTGATGATAAGTAGAAGGAACGGCTTGCATTTCATGGATCCGTGGCCTTCCTAACAAGATATTGTAAGTCAACTTTAAATCTAACACTTGGCATATGGTCTCTTTTTGCATGGGACCAACTATTATGGGTAGTACTATGACTCCTTTTGAAGCTCTTTCTTCATCATCATAGGCCTTAATGGTTATCTTTTTCTTAGGGTCAATAGACTCCTCAAAAAATTCTAGGGCTTTCACTAGGCTAAGGGTACATGTGTTAAGGTCAGCTCTTCCATCTATAAGGACTCTTTTCACCCTGTGCTTATGAATCAAGACTTCTATGTACAAAGGCAAATTTTGGGGATGATTAAGGGACATGTCATCTTACTTAGAAAATGATAGGCAATGGGGTGCAATGAGGTGTCCCACCATATTTTGAAACTTGTCTAACTCCAAATTTAAAGGTACATTGGTTTCTAGTAAGGCCTTATCCAAGATATCCTTATGAGTTGGTGATAATTTTAGCAACTCAAGAATAGATATTTGAGCAAGAGTTCTTTTTAGTTGATCAACCAAGTTATATTGTTTTGATGATGAGGTTGAAGCTTGGTTTGATAACACAATTTTAGGAGTATTGGTAGGTAGAATAATTTTTTATTCTTGCCCCCCAGTGACAACATTTGAAGATGCTTCTCTTGATTTCTCTTTTACTATGATAACATTTATGGTATTATCCTCTTCTCTTAGAGTATTGATCATGTTATCATAAGTATGAGCAAAGTTCACTTTTTCATTGCCTCTTTTTTTATTTTGATTAGCATAAGATGACTCACCCTTTTCATGATTCAAAAAGGGGTTCTTGAAGGTCATATGATCCTCATTGTTTTAAGGCCCTTCAATTTTGATGGTTCCATTATCTATTATATCTTGCACTAAGTATTTTAACCTCATGCATTTATTTGTTGGATGACCTCTATTTCGATGGTATTCACAATGATGAGAGTCATTCCACCAATTAGGTTTAACTTGAGGTTCATGCTCTCTCACATCAGGAAATGTGATGATTTTGTTAGCAACTAAGGTCCTTAATGCGTTCTCCAAAGGTTCACCTAGATAGGTGAATTTTATTTTATTAAAAGTGGAGTAAAAGGGTTTGGGCTTATTCCCATTAGCATTATTATAAGGATTATTGGCATTATTGTTGGAATTGTTGGAATTTTTATTAGAATTATTGGAATTGTTGAGAGCTTTGTTTGATTGATTAACATTATTTGAAGAATTATCTCCATATGGTAAGGTAAAAGGGGTTGCCTTCAAGTTGTGGACCTCCACAACTCCATCGTTCACAAGATTCTTGTTATTATTCTTTATCCATGACTTATGTTTATCATTGTGATTGTTGGCCCCTTGATTATTAACATACTTAGGCACATAATTATTATTGTTATTGTTGGTGTTATTGGATTTGTTATCTTTAAATAATTTTATCTCTCCTCTTTTGACCAATACATCCTCAATCTTGTTCCCATTTTCAATAAGTTTTTCAAATATTGGGGGACATTGGAGTTGTAATCTATAATTCATTTCCATGGTCAAATTGTTTGTGAAGATTTCCATCTTCTCCTTCTCAGGGATACTTCATGGATACCTTGCAAAAATGGTCTTCCACCTTTATAGGAATCCTAAGAAGGATTCTCCATCTTTCTGTTTGGTATCACACAATTTGAGCATCATGATTTCATGCTCAATGTTATAAGAATAGTGGGTTACAAACTTGGAGGCTAATTCCTCAAAGGTCTTTATTCCTTGGGGTAACTTTGAAAACCACTCCATGGTGGGACCTCCTAACCTCCTAGGAAAGAGTCTCATTAGATATGTATCATTCTGGATGAACTCAATGCTTAAGGCACAAAACTCCCTTAGATGATCCTGTGGGTCTGTTTTACCCATATATTTGTCATACTTAGGGAAAATGGTATTGAAGGGAAAGGATGCCATAACTAAGCTTCTATCAAATGGAAAAGGACACAAAGCTTCAATAGAAAAGGCCTTAGGTTCTGCCGTCTTTTTCATGGTATCAATTTTCTCTTGGAAGGCCTTTATTTTCCTAGTCATGGTATTCATGGGGTTATCTTTCTCTTGATCTTTCTTAAGTTGTTCTATATTGAAATCATGGGGAAGTTTTACTCCCGCTTGAGCTAAGTTTAGGAATAATTTCTCCCTATCCCTATCTACTAGTTTCTCCATAACCTCTAAAAATTCATGGTCTTGGGTTGCTCTCTCAACTTTTTCTTCAAGTGTTTCTTTAGGATTATGATTGACATTGTTGATGTTATGATTGTTTCCTCCTTGTTGGTAATTATGATACGTGGAGTTTATATCCATTTATCCAAGTCTTTCTTTGAATAAGTTTGGTAAAATTTCCTCTTGATTAGGACCTTTAAAAAGACTTTGGTACTCAACTTCTTGACCTTCGTTTGCAACAAGAGTGCTATCTCCTTGTAAAGATACCCTATATTTGTCGACGCCATTTTGTGTACAAGATTTAGTTCCTTCATAGAATTAGTATCATACAATAAATCAAATAGAAACTAAATAAACCACAATTAGTAACTATTTAGCAAATGAAAGATCAATTAAGCATCCTATGGCTCTCTATCTAAGAGTGTTAATAGAAGCTCTCAGCAAGCTACCATTAATGACAGTCCTAGAATGAGAAATGATAAAGATTAAGCTAAAGCTAACAATTAATTCAAATTGAATGCTAATTAAGCTCTTAATTTTCCTTTCTAGCTATAAAATGCAAGAGGTTCTATGCAATTCTTAGATGTGTGGTTATGAATTATGATTGATTTTGGTCTTCCTTTTATAGATTTATGCAAGGGTAGGGGGTGTAGTTGTGTTGATCATGATTAAGCTTGAGTTGAGTCTTTGGTTCCATCCTTTGAAGACAATGCAAAGTTTGTGTCCTCAAGGCTTGAGACAAGAAGACACGATGAATGGACAAGATGCTCTTTCACTTTGAGTGATTGAGATTGAATTTGGCTTGATCCATGTGAATGCATTTTCTCAAATCCTATTGGTTGATTGAATTTCCTCCCCTTTTGGGTTGTTGAGAGAAATTAGGATTTATTAATTTATTTAAATTGATTTTTTTAGCCATGTACCCCTTGAATGGGTTGAATTCAATTTAATTCAAAACTATACAATTAATTGATTTAATTGCACTTTGATTTATTTTAACTTGATTAAAATGCTCTCAATTTTGATTTATCTTGAATTAAAGCTTGATTTTAATTTTGATTGGCTAAATATTCCTTTTGATTCAATTACTTTGATCTTGTCTTTGATTTTCTTTGATTTGCCTTGATTTGTTACTTAATTGTCTTTGTCCATTTTCAGGTGATTACACAATGGACAAGTGATGCATGACTAGATTAGGGTCCAATCCAAGCATGTTAGAATATGTCCATGTAAAATTGATTTTCTTGCTCCGAAAGAAATTGATGAATTCCTCTTTCACTTCTATAGATAATGACTATGCCAAATGAATGATTTAAGGCTCCACTTTTTTAACCAAGTTCACAAGTTGAGTTGGCTCAATCAGTACTGATGACCTTTCTTGAAAATGACTTGGAAGTGTATCAAGTATCCCATCCTCGAGCACCTCAGAGAGGTTTTCACCCAATGGATATGTCTTTTATTTTTACTTTTTTTGGCTCTAACACTACCACAATGTGGTTTTCACCATCAGAGCACGTATTCTTTTTTCTTTTAATTTTGTGACTGAGATACTTGATATCGGCCTCAGTCATGTCGATATTGTTTTCATTAGTGGAGGTCATTATTGGTTTGACAATGTTAAGGTAGCAGGCAAGAGTGTAATCATTTTGGAATGTAAGGACTTCATTGGGTGGAGAGGAAGAGTTCTAGTTTATGAGCTAAGGATGGTGTTGTGAAAGAGAAGTGACAGGTTCAAGTGCATTCACGGTATAGTCATCAAAAGTGTGGACAAGCAAGTTGACACCTAAAGCGATCTCGTCTAGAGATATGTTTGAATTCCTTTGAATCCTCACATCCATAGTAGAGGGTATGTTAACGTTAGTGGAATCACACTCGGTTGTCCTAACACTAGACCCTTCACCTACTTTGAGAAGTTTTTCATACATATGTATAGTATCTACATCCTTATCAAAGGTCCCATTAGACAGAGAATCAAACTCATACTCATGCAATTCAGTAATGCTTGATATAAGAACTCCATCAATAGTAGTTGTACCATCTGATTCTTGTTCATCTCTTGTAGCATTAATGGTTTGTTGCATTTTTTCTTGTTTGAACTACTCTTGGAAAGATGACGGCATGTACAATTCTCGTTGATAGTTAGGATGAGCAGTTTGCATCTTTCTCAACCACTCATATGTCAATGGAGTAACTAAGATAGTGTCATCAGAGTCACTGTTAGTCTCTGTCTTACTGACACGTGGTATAAGATCATCCAGCTCTGCAAAGAGCGTGGCAAGATCTGGAGGAATAGGATAAGGAAAGGTATCCTCATCAGAAATGTCCTTTGAGTTTTCAGTTGTAGCAATGTCTTCAAGTTCCAGTACAAATTTGTTAATCCCTAAATGAAATGGGGTCTTCTTGAAGTTGAAACTAGTAGTATCCTTTGTTTGGAAACCTATAGCTTCAAGTGGTTCGAGCAATCCTTTGTTGTTTACCCCTGTAGGGCCATTCCCTTTATAACCAAAGCATTTCATGAGCTCGAAGCCTATGCCATACTATTCAAGCTCTATTTAATGAGTAGGAGTGACATGTTCAGATGTGTCCTCCTCTCTATAAATCCAAGCTACAATAGCTTTGTTTTCATCCTCATCCTCTAGTGGCATCATGGCCTACACAAAGGTGCCATCATAGATTATTTGAGGAGAGATGACATAAGGTTTCTCTCTCTTAGAGGGTCTTCCAAAGGAACGCGGAGATGGTGGTAGAGCTTCTAATGACAACACAAGTTCAATCTAATACTCCCCCATGCTAGTATCCTTGAGCTTTAGATTTTGTTCCATTTCCTTGAGTTTGGTGTCAAATAATTCACTAGACTCTTTGTTGGTCGGGACAAAGTTGTCAACAGATTGTGTGAGCATATTGCAAGAATAGCTCGTATTAGCAGGTATTGTTACTTCTGCTCCATGGAACACAAACTTTATGCACTGATGTATGTTGAAGGAACTGCCTTCATCTCATGGATCCATGGTCTTCCAATAGTATATTGTATGCTAGGGGGATGTCTAGAACCTGACAGATGGCATCCCTCTCAATAGGTCCAACCCAGATTGGTAATACAACTAACCCTTTAGATTTGCATTCTTCTTCATCATATGCCTTAATGGTGATCTTTTTATGAGCATCTATGCGGTCTTCACCATAGCCTAACTAGGTGAGAAAGTTAGTAGAGCATATGTTAAGGCCAGCCCCATTACTAATAAGGACATGACAAACGTGCTTTGGGCCAATCCTGACTTCAGTATGTAGAGGGTCATTGTGTGGATGGCTCAAAGAATGATCATCTTCCTCAGAGAAAGACAAGTAATGAGGTGATTTTAGGTGACCTACCATGGATTGAAACTGGCCCAGATCAAGATCCTTGGGGATATTTGCCTCAGCAAGGGCTTTATCAAAAATTTTCCTATGAGCAGGCAAGATTTTTAACAGCTCAAAGATAGTAATCTAAGCATTGGTTCATTGCAGTTGGTCTAGGATGCTTTTGTAGACACTCAAAAATGGGCAAGTGCTTTTAAATCATCAAAATTGAAAATTCGTAATCAAAATGCACTAATTCTCATAAAAAATGGATCAAATCACATTTAAATGGAAATTTATTAAATCAAAGTTGGACAAAATCAATAAAATCAAAGGAAAAATTAAATGACATTAAATAATTAAATCAAAGCTTAAAGGGGTGAAGAGCATTATATAATTGATTTTAATCAATTAATTGTATAGTTTTAAATCAAAAATCAAAATGAACCTATTCCCTTACATGGATAAATTTAATTAATTGATGGAATTTAATAAATCCTAATATCTTTCAACAACAAATTGAGCAACCAATAAAAATTGAGAACACAAAGCACATGGATCACTCAAAGGAATTGAATCTCAATCACACATTTCAACTTTGAATCTCACCCACTCAATTTTGTCCTTTTGTCCAAAGCTTTGAGACAAACCTTTAAATTTTCCCCCCATTTAAAAATATTGTAAAGTTTTTGACTCAACCAAGGCTAAATCATGATTACTTCACTCTAACCCCTACCCTTGGGAATTTACTATAAATGAGAGGCATTTTGAGAGCAATAATCATCTTAGAAATTAATTTTCAAAGCATCACCCTTATAGTCAATTTCATAGCATTTGAGAGCATTTGAATTATCTTTGTATCACATTATCAATTTGAGAGCTAGATTAAGAATTTGTAGTATCATATTTCTCATTTTAGAAGTGTCACTAGTAGGGAATACAAAGTTGAGAGCTCTACTTACCACATCTAATTAGAGAACCATGAGATGTCATGGATTTTAGTTTCATTTCTTAGTTAAATTTGCATTGTATTTGCTTTGAATTGTTAGTTAATAATCCTAATTTCATGAAGGTGTTTAACATACACACACAACTATAATTAGCATTGCTAGGCATGAGAACCAATTTTGAATTCTTGTTGGCAAGGCCAACAATAACTTTATCTATAGGTTGTTTCAGTGCAAATGTAGAAGGCTCGGGGCCTTTGAGAATGATCTTCACATGAGATCAAGTAATAGTGTTTGCACAAACCTTGGACTGTTCGTGTTTAGAGGATTGAGGAACAAGACCTCATAGGATGAATGGAACCTTGGGTCTAGGGGTATCCTCGCTCCCTTTGATGGTGATCACATCACAATATTCAACATCAATAGGTTCAACCATATTAATAACATTATCATTGGTATTGTACGTATAGTTGACCTTGGCATTGGCATTTTTGGCTTTGGAAGATTCTCCTTTCTCATGAGGAGGAAAGGGGAATGCTCGGTGATCCGAGTTCTTGTTGTGGTTTCCTAAAACAACATCACCATTGTCAATAAGATCTTAGATCTTATGCCACAGCTGGATGCGGGTAGTCATTTTGTGACCTTTGTTCTAATCGTAATCATAGTATGCAGATTCATTCCACCAAGAAGGTCACGGTTGCAGATCATAAGGACATGAATCATCCAGAGTAGTGAGTATTTTGTTTTGCAAGAGAGTCTTGTAAACCACATCAAGAGGATCCCCTAGGGGAGTGTACTCATGCTTGGGTCGAGGGGCCCAAGGTTTTCTTCTAGAATACTTCAAAGGCGGTTGAATTTCTACCATAGCCTTTTTAGTGGCTTTGGATGCTTGCATGCTAGAGATAAGATTGAACACAGCCTTTTGATGCTTTGGAGTCACATTGTCAACAACTCTATCATTCACAACATCCCAGTTTTTATTGACAAATTTAGGTGTGTCTTTGCTTGAGGAGGATCCCTATTTGTTATCCTTGCATAGGGCCAGCTCTCCTTTCTTGACCATGAACATTTCTATTCTCACAGCTTGTTTAATCATGTCATCGAAGGTCAAAGGACCTTGCAACTGTACCTGATACCCAAAATCAGGAAGAAGATTGTCTAAAAAGATGTCAAGTTTTTTAGACTCAGGTATCTTGCGAGAATATTTTGTATACAATTGTCTCCATCTCTAGAGAAATGTCAAGAAAGGTTCCCCATGTCATTGTTTCAAGTTGCAAAGATCATGGATGTTAACCAGGTGTTGGATGTTGTGTGAATAGTGCTGGAGAAACAAATTGGCAATCTCATCAAAAGACTTGATGCCAGTAGGTAACTGAGTGAACCAATCCATAGTAGACCCTCCCAAGCTACGTGGGAAGAGATGCATGAGGTAAGTCTAGTTGTGTATAAACTCCATAGACAGAGAACCAAACTCTCTCAAATGATCTTGAGGATCAAAGGTACCCAAATATTTTTCATATTTAGGAAGTTCTACTCCTTTAGGGAAAGGAGGCATGCAAAGACTCTTATCGAATGGGAATAGATAAATGCTATCTAGGGTGAACTATGTCACTGGTTTGTCCTTGTCCTTCATGATTTGACTGATTTGGTCTTGCATGTCTTGAACTAACTTTTGTAGTCTAGTAGTTTTGGTTTCCTCTTCTTTGACCACAAGAGTCTCAACTTTGTAGTTTGGAGGTAACTTGGCCCCTTGGTTGGCCAGTTCAAGAAAGTATTTATCCTTCTCTTCTTTCATGAGGATCTCCATCATCTTGAGGAGGCCTATGTTAGCTCAGGCAACCTCTATGTCTTGTTGAGTTATCTCCTCATCGTCATTACCAAGAATGTAAAAAATTCTTTGAGCATGATATCTATCTCTATCATTTTGAGATTGATCATGACCTCTACTATGTTCTCCCTCTTGGTTTTGATCTGCCATCTTTCTAGAGTGCAAGTGTGTAGTGTGTAAAAACTTAGTGCGAGGGTGTACAGTATGTCGAGAGGTTGTGGCTAAGGAAACCTTTGGTGCGTCAATAGGGTCAGATTCAGATGATGACCCTTCAAAGTTTTGATTTTCTTGAAACAAAGGGTTCCAGACCTAACTAAAATCCATAGGGAATGAATGTTGAATGTAAGGTCGACTGATAGGAGAGGGAGATCAAGATGACCACTCTCTAGACATAGCTAAGGAGGAACATGAAAATCCCCTACAACACTTAGATTGCATGATAGGTTGAGAACGACCTCTTCCTTGATTGTGAGGTCTACCTCTACCCTATCTAGTAAGGTGTGAGGGGAATACGTTGCTACTTTGAGTTGGAATAATCATAGACAAATATTGTGTAACAAGAGCGAACTAGGACTATGCTTGGAACTATGTTTCGAGATAAGTGCAAAGAGTGACAAAGGTGAAATATACCTGACACAAGTCGTCGAGAGTAAGGCTAGAACAGCCAATAGATGACTATCATGTCGCAAGGTATGATAACATAGTAGAACAAGTAGACAATAGAGAGACAAGGTAAGTTCAAGCGATCATCACATAGTTCTCAGCCTGAGACATCCAGTTTTAGACTATGTATAGGAAGGAAGACATACAGATAGGCCCCAAATAGAGACTAGGTCAGGCAGAAAGACAAGCAAAGGACATGAAATAGCTCACTATTTTGGAAAAAAATGGTACAATTTCATGCAAAGAAACACAATCCCGTGTGAAGAAATACCAGGCTTGCACGAAGAAACACTAACAGTGGCATGAAGATGTGCAGTCTTGCATGAAAAATTTGACAAGAATCTGATAGAAAATTTGATAGAGACAGAATACAACCTCGCGCAAGGATACAAAATCTCGCATGAAAAGGTGCAAAAAAATGCAAAATCTCACGCAAAACCATGCAAAAAACTGGGTGAGGAAGCACAGAAAATGACAGTACGGATCATTTTTTCAAGACATAATAGGTTACAAGATAGAGCTCAGACTGTTCTCTGACAAAATATTTAGTTTTCAGATTGATTTTGGACAGTTTTGGAATAACAAGTCTTAGTTTGAATGTTTGGAATCAATCGTTAACAAGCACAGAGTTTTGGACTAGCAAACAATTATGATACAATCAGTATTCGAAAATAGTTCCACCAAGGACAAAGCAACTTAGAAGAATCATGGGAGTCTTGACAAGTTTGAACATGTTGGATGTTTTAAGACTTGAAACAAACACTCAATTATCCCTACAAAGAAAATGGTAGAGAAGACAAAATCCATGCCTCACAACTTATGCGCATGCATTCATCTCACACAGTTGTGTCACCCCTAGAGGGCACTTCTGTTTTTGGTGTTTCCAAGGAATCAATAATATATGTTCAAAGGTTATCCTTGAAGCAAGGGCCAGTGTCATATACCACCTTCAAATGTCCAGGTGCATGCCTATGGTGAGAATCTATGAGAGAGATTCTTCCCCCTCCCTACGCAAAGATAATGTCCCTTTCGGAGATGAACTGGGTAGGCCACTAGCTAAACGAGTGTTTAATAGGCTTCCATTCATATTAACCTCCTATTCCCTTGCAAGTGAGGTTGGGGCCTATCGCCACACTAACACCTGCAAGTGTACACCCCTGACAAGTAGGGCTAGGAGCAGCACCGCTTAGTACAAAAAACAATGCTTCCTCAAGATGTTCGACATCATCGATCAAGAGGAAGAAATTAACATGGCTTTGGAGTCTTTCACTTGACAAAGCAACTTTTTTATAGTGGGGTGGAATCACTGGCAAAAGGTGTGTACCCACTTGGGTCGTTCCCAAAGGTTCAACTTCTGGCAGGCCCGCTAAAGGTGACTTAGACTTGGTTTGGATTCAAGGGTTTGAGTTTTTTATTCTCTCAAAGATAGAAGATCATAATCCTATAGCTTTGCACCTTACCCAAACACACCAAACATGTTCATCACTGAGCTAACTCCTCTCTCAACAAATCCAAGAGCTTTTGGGTTTTTGATTCTCTCAAAGAGAGAAGAGCATAATCCCCTCACTAGTGGATGTGTCAATCAATTTGTTACCTTTCCTTGCTCCCCCAAGTATCTATCCTTCTAGCAGCGTCTAGGTCTCAGATTCATTCATGGTCATCACTTCCATGTAATGAAGAGCCTCATACCCTATTCTACTATCAAGACCCTTAAGAGATTTTAATGAGGCCCTAATTAGACTATGTAAAGAAAGCAAGAAAGTAGACAGAATGTTTTGTGGGTTTGAAATTCTTTGACAAGCGTCTTGTAATCAAAAAATTAGTAAGTGTGCGAAGTCATGTTTTAAGGAGCCTTCAACATACATCCTGCAACCCATTGTTAAGTTGTATCATAAAACAATATCAAGAAATCACAGCAAAATAGGGA